>JAODAL010014781.1:0-86238 GCA_025379985.1 Phyllomedusa bahiana | reverse complement strand
CAATATAGTAAAACTGTAATTCCCACCCAGGAAATCAGGGGAAAAATCTATGGCGCTCGCAGCTTTCAGCGCGGGGAGGGGAGGACACTAAAAAAACGGGGCCCAAACGTTTTAAGGGGCCGCAAACATTTGGCACAGCTTTGCGCCGGGTACTTTCCAAATTAAAACCAATAGAAAAATAGCAGTCTAAGGCTGGGGCTGTGGAGGGTTTTTTAAAATATAATTATCTATGGTTTCCCCCCTGAAACACGACTCTCCCGGATTTTCCCTTTTCTGTGACCCTGATAGAAAGCAGTGAAGGACCGTTGATGGTCCCCTCTTTCAGGGTCACCCTCGGGGCCAAGAAGTTAAAAAAATTTTCACCCAATAACCAAATAAGAAAAAAAAGGGGACCCCTTTCCCCCTCCTTACCAAATTTTCCCTGTATTTCTTTTGTGTTGCTCATGCTCCCCTAAAATTTCCAAATCAAACCCTGGGAAAGAACAATAGAGAGACATTTGTCATTACCTACTATTTTAATAAAGACTATGTGCAACAAGTGGGGCAGCTAAAGTAAAAGTGGATTAGCTCCTTGCTAAAAAAAAATTTTTTCCAAAACAGCTAAAAAACGTCAATATTTGCATCAATTTCAAAAATTGAAATAAAAATTTCCAAATTAAAAAAAAAAAAAAAATTTTTCCCAAAATATTGGTTTTTAACAAAAATACCCCCCCGGGTGGAGTTTTCCCCTTTTAAAATTTAAAAAAAAAATTTGCCGAAAAACAAAAAAAAACCTCATTTTTCAAAAAAACAATGTTGACCACCCAGCCTTTACTTTTTTTGGGGCCCACATTTTGAAAACTTTTCTTTTTAAAAACCACTTTTTTTCCCCAAATACAACAAATTTCAAAGCGCCCCTTTTCATTTCATATAGTGCCTGGGAGAATGCCCAAGGCGCACTGTTTGGGTTCTATTTTGAAACCCCCAAAAAGTGGTTTTAACCTACACAGTTTTATCCCTGGGGGCCCTTAGCGCCCAAAAATAAACGCTAAAAACCTCAGCTAAAGGGGGCCCAAATTTGCAAGCGGGGTTTTGATCAGGTTTTTAGGGTTTTAAAAACACTTTTTTTTCCCCTGAACACCGAAATACTAGAAAATTAATAGCCAGTGCAAAAAAAGAAACCAAAAAAACCCGCGTCGAGGTTTTTGGATGGGGTTTTTGAAGCTCCCATCGCTTGCAAAGGGGTTTTTTCCAAGTGTTGAAAACACTTAAAGAATTGACGATGTTTCTTTTTCGCGCCCAAAAAACACAAAACCCCGAAAAACCTCTTTTTGGAAAAAAGGCTGTTTCACTTGGGAACAAGTTGTGTAAAACATCCCCTTTGGGTTACGCCCCAGATCCCAAGTAAAATTTTTCCTTGTCGATCCTCATTATATTTTTAACTTTTGAAGCCCTGCTCAAAACCACTGAAAGGAATAAATGAGTATTTCATGGGGAATTTTAGGTGTTTTTTTCTGGCGATTTACAGTCCCTTTCATGTCAAAGGGGTTTTTTGGCACCGGGTCCCAATCCAAAACATTTGTTTTTTCCTTTTTGGGCCACTGATCCGCACTTTGAATAAAAACAAAATTTTTAAAAAGAAAAAAAAAATTTTACTGAAAAAATTTACACATTTTTTGTGAACTACAACACATTTTCTTTTCATGCGAGGAATTTATTTCCAGTTTTATACGGGTTTTTCAAATCAAAAACCGTGGGGTTTTCTGCCCTAAAAATAACGTCGGGGGGACGGCCCCTTGGGATCCCTTTCCCAACACGGGGGGGGCCCTTTGGGTTTTTTTTGGGAAATGCTTTTTTTGGGTGGGGTTTTTTTCTGTAGAAAGGTTTAGCTTTTAAGGGCGCATATCCCTGCACAAAAAACGTACCGGGGGATGGCCCCAAATGGGATGTGTTGTTTTAATGGGATAAATTTTGGGGCAGGACTTTTTTTAATTTAAAAGAACTAAAAAAACCCTCAAAAATTTTTTAAAAAAAAGAAAACCCAATGTAATAACGTTTTCCCAGGGGGGGCGAAAACCTCACCCCCGGGGACACAAAACCCCGGCCCTTCAGAACAGAAAGCGGGGCGGGAAACACGCAATGACGTGGCATTATGTAATAAAGTATTTACTACACAAAAGGCCATATACGGGCAAGATTTTGAGTGTGGGGTTTTTTGGAAAAGGTAAATTATAAAAACAGCCGGGGGGACGTATTACAAATTAACTCTAGGGGAGGCGTATATTTTGTGGGGTTGCAGGACCCGTTCAGCTACGCCTCAGTACAAAACTTTTTCCCTTTTTGTTTAATTTTTTTTTTCTGACTAAAAGTAAATTTGGGAAAATAAATGCCCACATACTGTAAGTAAAAGGAAAACCCAAATACAAACAGAAAAACCCGCCTAAAAAACACAAAAAAACGGGAAGGAGAACATAAAAATTTTTTTTGGAAACGGGTTTTCTGCTAATATGGAAAATATAAAAAATTTTGGGGTTCTCAGTGCACTTTTTTGATAAAAACCCTTTTAAAGGGCCCCCCGAAAACCCCCGGAAAGGGTTTGACCACAATTTGACATAATTTAGGGGGTTAAGTAATTCATAGAAAATCCATTCACGGGGACAAAAATCCTAAATAGAAACAAGAGCAGGCACCAAATAAACAATGTGTGAAGGGGGCCTTTGCCCGCCCTTCTCTGGCTGCATTAAAACCTCTTTAAGACGAAACTTTGGGCCAAAATTTTTCCTTGGGGCCCCCGAAACTTTTTTTGGGCCGAAATAGCTATTCCATTTTAATTTCCAGGTAAAGGGGCCTCCCTCCACGGGGTGGGGGAACAATTCAAGTATTATTTCCCTTAGATCAACCTCCCAAGATCGGGCACAGCCCCCCCAAAGGGACCCACATCTTGTCCCCTTTACGCCATAGGTCAACCCTTTTCACAAACCCCAGGGGACTGAAATAATAAAAGGGTCGGGAACACCATTTCCAATACAAAAGCGTCAGAAAATCGGAGCGATGGGGGAAGGGAAAAAATTTCTTTTCCCCAAAAGGGGCCGGCAAGGAAATTTCGAAAACTGTGGGGGGTGGTGGGGGGGGGGGGGGCGGGGCGGAACCCACTTTCCCCGGGGGGGGAAAAGGCGGACTCTTTCCAAATTTCTAAATTTTCCCCAACTTCATCCAACATTTGGGAAATTTTTGTGTTTCAAAACCCACCCAAAGTGTTTACAAGTCCGGGTTTTACATTTTTCTGTGCAAAGACCCATGAAAAAAAATATTAATATGACAAGTAAAAAACTGTATATAATTCGCACGACCCAAGAAGAGGGATATCTAGCTTCAGGTTTTTCTTTATTCCTCATTTCCCCTTTCAGGTTTAGGGCCACAAGTATGAAAAACGGTCACTTCCCAAACTTTCTTTTTTGCCCATAGCCCTCAAAACCCGTCCCCCGCCCACTAATCAAACTCATAACAACCAAACAGAGCCCCGAGGGCCCCCAATCAAAGTCCATAAAAAACCAAACAAGCCCATAAACAAAACCCAAACCAAAAGCCCCTAACAAAAATCAGAGCCCAGAGCCCCAATTAAATCCATAACAACCCAAACAGAGCCCCAAACCACCAATCAAAGCGCCGTTTTCCATACACGAAAGTATACAACCCCGAGCACATACACGGGAAAACGTTTTTTTCCCTACACTGTTACAAAATACAAACACGGGTTTTCATACACGAAGATACGTTTTCCCCCTACACTGTTACTATACAACACCCCGGGCACAAACACAAGGATAAAAGTTTTTTCCCTACACTGTAGCATATACAACACGGGGACATACCGAGGGTAAAAGTTTTCCCCTAAAAACTTTTCAATACAAACACCGGGACCTTTCACCAGGGTAAAAATTTTCCATACACTGTTAAAATAACAACACCGGGACTACAAAAAGGATTCTTTTCCCTATACTGTAGGGGTAAACAAACACGGGGGACATCACGAGGGGTACGTTTTCCATACACTGGGTTTCATATACTAAAAACCCAGCACATACACGGTTTAAAAATACTTTTTTAATACACAAAACGGGGACATACACGAGGGTAACATTTTTCCATACACGTTACATTTTACTACACGACACTACACGGAAAATTCCCCTTTTCAATACACAACACGGGGACAACCCCAGGATACATTTTTCCCTACACTTTTTCAAATCCCAAAACGGGCAATTCCCCGAGGATACCTTTTTTCCATACACTGTTCTATAACTACACGAGCACATAACACGAAGATACTTTTCAAAACACCAAAAACGGGGCACATAACACGGGGAAACATTTTCCCCTACACTTTTACATATTTCAACCCCGGGCACATAACACAGGGTTTCATTTTCCCTACACTGTTACATATTTCAAAAAACGGGCCCCATACCCCAGGATACTTTTTTTTTCCCAAACACTTTTTACATATACAAACAACGAGGGACATAAACCCAAAAACCGGGGTACTTTTTTTTTCCCTAAAAACTGTTACATATTTCAACACGGGCACAAAACACGGGGGAAAACGTTTTCCAAACACTGTTACATATACAACAAGGGGCACTACACGGGAAAACATTTTTCCCTACACTGGGTTAAAATAAAAACACGGGGACATAAAAAACGGAAAGGGTACAATTTCCATAACTAAACGGCACATACACGAGGATACTTTTTCCAACACTATTACATATCAACACGAGCAAAATTTTTACGAGGATAAAAAGTTTTTTTTACACTTTTACAATAAAACACAAGGGACTTTCACGAGGAAATCAAACCCTTTTCCAAAACACCTGTTAAATAAAACAACACAGGGCCCTAACAGGATAAACCTTTTTCCATACACTTTTTCCCAAAAACTACACGAGCACATACACGAGGAAACATTTTTTCCCTACACAACACGAGCAATACACGAGGAAAAGTTTTCCCATATACTATTTTCAATAAAACACGAGCAAAATAAAACGAGGATAACCCTTTTTTTCCCAAAAAACTTTAAATTTTACAACACGGGGCCCCATACACGGGATACGTTTTCATTTCTTTAAACGTATAAAAACACGGCACATACACATGGATAACTTTTTTCCATAATGAAAAACGTAAAACAAAAAAGGGCACATACACGAGGATACTTTTTTCCATCCCTTTTTACAAAACAACACGGGCACATAAGGGAGGAAAAAAACTTTTTCCCATACACTGTTACATATAAAAACAGGGGCACATACAGGGGATACTTTTTTTTCCATATACTTTTAACCCGTAACAACGGGGGCACTTTTACACGAGGAAAAACGTTTTCCATACATTTAAAAAACCCCAAAAAAAGGCCACATACACGAGGAAAAACGTTTTCCAAACACTGTAAAAATTTACAAAAAGGGGCACATACACGGGGAAAAACGTTTTCCATAAACCTTTACATATAAACAAAAACCCCCCAGGCACATAAAACGGAATATCGTTTCCATCTATTTTAACGTATACAACACAGAAACATACACAAGCGGGCCCTCGGCCCTTGGGCCCCCGGGGGGACCGGGGATCCCCCGGGGGGGCCCCCCCCGAGCCGCTGGGGGCCCCCCGGGGCCCCAGTCCGTCAGTTTCCCCGGGGGCCGGGCCACGCATCCGGGTCACTGGACCCCCCGGGACCCCGCCCCGGGCCGCCCAGAGACCACCGGGATTTGGGGGACTAATGCCCCCGACTCCCGGGGGCTGCGGTGTCAGGGGGAGCACAGCGCACAGCGCTGCGCTCCGCTGATCTCCCCGGGCCCAGGCTGAACTAAATTGGGGCCTTCACCCTCCCGGGGCCCCAACCCCAACGCTTGACGGAGGGGGCCCCCGGGGGCCCGTCACATCCCCCCGCGCCCCCAAATGCCGGGGGGGCGCCATTAGGGAAGCCGGGGGGACTCGGGGCCGGGCCCTTTACCCCCGGGGGGAGCCGGAGGGGGAGCGGGACCCGGGTCCGGGAAAAGGGGGCTGGATTTTTTTGTTTTTTTTTTAAACATCTAAGGGGGGGCCCCCGGCTACTAGGGGGGCCCCTGTTTCCCCTATGGGGGGCCCCGGCTACATGGGGGGAAACCCCTGGCTACTAAGGGGGGGGGCCCTTTGCACAAAGGGGGGGGGCCCTGACTACAAAGGGGGGGGGCCCAGACTCCAAAGGGGGGGGGGGCACCCTGGCTACTAAGGGGGGGGGGGGGGCCCTGACAACTAAGGTGGGGGGGGGGTTTGGGTTCCGGGGGGAAAGGGGGGGGGGTCCCGGGGGAGGGGGGGGGGGGCCCCTGAACTACTAAGAGGGGGGGGGGGGCCCTGACAACAAGGGGGGGGGGGGGGGGGGCCCTGACTACTAAAGGGGGGGGGGGCCCCTTGACTACAAAGGGGGGTTAATAAGGGGGGGGGGGGGGGGGCCCCGGGAACTCCCTAAGGGGGGAAAGGGAGGACTTAAAAGGGGGGGAAAGGTAATTAAAGGGGGGGTGGGGGGGGGGGCCCCCTGATTTTACTAAGGGGGGGGGGGGCCCTGACAACTGAGGGGGGGGGGGGGCCCCGCCCAACTAAGGGGGTTTGGGGGGGGGGGCCCCTTGACTAATAAGAGGGGGGGGGGGGCCCTGCCCTTACAAAGGGAGGGGGGTTCCCTGAGGGGGGCTTTATGCGGGGGGTGAAAAAAAGGGGGGGGGGGGCCCCTTTACAAACTAAGAGGGGTGGGGGGCAAAGGGGGGGGGGCCCCCTTGACTCCCTAAAGGGGGGGGGCCCTGACAACAAAGAGGGGGGGGGGGGGCGTGACAAAAAAATAGGGGGGGGGGGTGCCCTGACTACTAAGAGGGGGGGGGGGTGGGGGGGTTTGGGGGGGGGGGGTGGGGGGGGGGGGGGGGGGGGGGGGGGGCCCCTGACTACAAAGAGGGTTTGGGGGGCGGGGGGGGGCCCACTACTAAGAGGGGGGGGGGGGCCCCCTGACTACAAAAGAGGGGGGGGGGGGGGGGGAGGGGGGGCCCTTTCCCTACAAAGAACTGGGGTTTTTAAAGGGGGGGGGCCCCTTTAACTACAAAAGAGATTGGGGGGGCCCCCTTGACTAAAAAGAGAAGGGGGGGCCCTAAACAACTAAAGGGGGAGGGGGGGCCCTGACTACTAAAAAGGGGGGGGGGCCTGACTATTTAATAGGGGGGGGGCCCCGGACTACAAAGGGGGGGGCCCCCTGACTACAAAGGGGGGGGCCCCTGACAAAACAAAGGGTTTTGGGGCCCCCGTTAAGGGTCAATTTAAGGGGGAAGGGTGGGGTTGGGGGTGGGGCCCCGGGACTACTAAGGGGGGGGGGCCCCGGGACTACTAAGGGGGGGGGGGGCCCAGGCAAATGGGGGGTGGGGGGGGCCGCCGGGCTACTGGGGGGGGGGGGCCCAGGTTACAAAGGGGGCCCCCTGACTCCCTAAGGGGGGGCCCCTGGCAACTATGGGGGGGCCCCTGGCTACGAGGGGGGGAAACGCCCCTGGCTACTGGGGGGGGGCCCCTTTGGCTACTAGGGGGGGGCCCGGGCTAACAATGGGGGCCCCGGCTACTAGGGGGGGGCCCCTTTGGCTACTAGGGGGGCCCCCTACTACTATGGGGGCCCCTGACTACTATGGGGGGGCCCTAAACTACATAAAGGGCCCCTGACTACATAAAGGGGGCCCTGACTACATAAAGGGGGGCCCTGACAAATAAAGGGGCCCCGGGCTACAAAAGGGGGGCCCCTGATAACTAAGGGGGGCCCCGGGGCTATATAAATGGGGCCCTGCTAAACAAAGGGGGGGGCCCCTGACTACCTAAGGGGGGCCCTGGATTTACCTAAAGGGGCCCCGGCCCTACCAAAAGGGGGGGCCACTACTCCCAAAGGGGGGCCCCCTTTGACCCCCTAAAGGGGGCCCTGACTACCAAAAAAGGGGCCCCTTTACTACCTGGGGGGGGGGCCCCTGAAAACCTAAAGGGGCCCTGACACCTAAAGGGGGGCCCCGGGACACCAAAGGGGGGGCCCTGACTACCAAAGGGGGGCCCTGACTACCTACAGGGGGCCCTGACTACCAACACACTACCTAAAGGGGGCCCTGACAACCTAAAACCAACAAACCTAAAGGGGGGCCCTGACAACCTACACACAAGCTAAAGGGGGCCCTGACTTCCTACATACAATTTTAAAGGGGGGGCTGACTTCCTGCACACTAGCTAAAGGGGCCCCTAACAACCTTAAACAAACCAAAAAGAGACCCTTAACTGCCTGTACACCCCTTTAAAGAAAAGAGCCCCCAAAGGCTCCCTGTAACCCCCTTAAAGGGGGGCCCTTTAAACTGCCTGTATACTACCCAAAAAAGCCCAAAAATTTCTCCCTGTACACCCCTCAAAAAGACCCCCCAAACCCCTGCCTTGTAAAACCCCCTTTAAAAAGACCCCCTAACTGCCTGTAAAACCCCCTAAAAAGAAACCCCCTAACTGCCTGTAAACTCCGCATTACTCCAGGGGGGGTTAGCCCTTTTCCCCACCCTCCAACCCCCTAGAATACTAGACCTCAAAGGGTTTTTGGGGCTTGTCCCTCGCGCCCCCCCCAAACCCCTTTGGAAGTTTGAAAGAGAGGTGGGAAGGGGGAAAAAAGGAAGCTGGGAAAAATTGAGGATACAAAGAAAATTTGGGTTATAATTTTGCAGGGTTTGATTGGGGCCGGGACAAGTCCTCATGGCGGTGGGGAAGGGAAGAAAGAAGAAAAGGGAAAAAAAAACGACTCATGAGAGAAAAAAAAAACGACCCCCTCAGATAGGACGTCCCCCGGGGTTGGGTTCCTGTTTTTCGGGGGGTTATGTTATTTTCAAATTTTGGGAATCATTGCGTATTACTGAAATGTAATGGCCCTTTGGGGCTGGTGCCCCGGGAACCTCCTATGGTGGTCTCAAAATTGTGGGGTTTTTTGAAAGGTTAAAACCTGGGGCTGGTGTTTTGCCCTCTATGCGGTCCTCAATATTGGCGGTGTTGTAGGTTTACCTGACTGGTGTCGGACCCCTAATGGGGGCCTCTATTTGGCAGTGTTGTAGGTTATCCCTGGGCGGGTGTTTTACCTCTATGGGGTTCTCTATAGGGGCGGTTTGAATTTATCCCTTAGCTGGTTTCTGCCCCTCTATGCGGTCCTCATAAGGCGGGTTGTTTTTCAAAATTGGCATTAGTTTAGAGGCAGTGAAAAACATTTTTTCCCTGTTTGGGACCCTTTGTTTAAGGAGTTACATTTCTACTTCGGGGCCGGGTGTGTATTTTAGAAGGGGGTTGAGGTGCGTGACCAATGGAAACGTGGGGGGAGAATTTGTAGGGTGGGTGGGGGTGGGAAAATTGTAGGGTGGGTGGGGGGGGTTTTATTTGTATTTGGGTGGGGGGGGAAAATGGGTGTATGTGGGTGGGGGGAAAAATTTTTTGTGGGGTGGAGGGGGGATAGGGGTTTGGGGGGTGGAGGGGACAATTGTATGTGGGGGAGAGGGATTTTGGGATTTTGGGGGGAGGGGGATTTGAAAGTTGGGTGGAAGAGATTTTTGTTTTGTGGGTGGAAAAGGGTTTTTTTGTATGAGGGGGGGAGAGGGATATTGTTTGTGGGTGGAGAGGGATATTGTAAGGGTGGGTGGAGGGGGATATTGAATAGGGGGGGAGGGGGGATATTTTTTAATGGGGGTGGGGGGGGGGGGGATATTTAAATGTGGTGGGAAGGGGATTTTTGTATTGGGGGGTGGGGGGGGGAAAAATTGGGGCCATGGGGGGGGGGGGGGATATTGGAGGAGGGTGGGGGGGGGGGTTTTGTTTTGGGGGGGGTGGGGGGTTTTTGGGGAATGGGGGTTGGGGGGGGGAGTTGTTTTGTGGGGGGAGGGGGTTGGGGGGTTTGGGGAGTTAATTAAAAGGGTGTGTTTATGATTTTTTTTTAAAAGGTATGTTTTTGTAAGAAGGGATTCCTTGTTTTTATAAAATTAAGTTCTTTTTTGAAATGTTTTTTTGGGGTTTTAAAAGGGGCGCTTTTTAATGCCAAGGCCGGTAATTTTTTTAAATACAGAAAAGGGGTGGCCCCAATCAACCCCCCCCTGGGGGCCCCCAGGCCCCCAGCCCCACACTGTAACATAGGAAATATATTTTCCATACACTGTTACATTACAACAGGGGCACATACACGAGGAAAAAACGTTTTCCATACACTTTTTACATATAAAAAACACAGGCACATACACGGGTTAAACTTTCCAAAACCACGTTACATAACAACACGGGCACATACACGATTTATACTTTTCATACACTTTTACATATACAAAAAGGGGCACATACACGGGGATACTTTTTCCATACCGTTCATATACAACCCCGGGGCACATACCCCGAGGAAAAATTTTTTTTCCCAAAACACTGAAACATATACAACACAGGCGCAACACAAGGATACATTTTCCATACACAACACGAGCACATACCGGGGATACTTTTTCCTTTAAAACTGTTAAAATTTTCAACACGGGCACTTACACGAGGAAAAACTTTTCCATACACGTTACTTTATAAAACCCAACGGGGCCACATACACGGGGATACATTTTCCCCATACACAACACGGGCACAACACAAAGGATACTTTTTTCCTTTAACCTGGTTTAATATACAACAGGGGCACATAAAAAAAGGGAAATACGTTTTCCATCTACTGAAAAACCCGTAACAACAGGGGGAAAAATACCCCTGGATATGTTTTCCATATATTTCAACGTTTTACAACAGGGAGCACATACAAAAGGATCCCTTTTTTCCCAAAACACAACACGAGCACCACACGAGGGAAAACCCTTTTCCATACACTGTTACAAAAAAAACAGGGGCACAAACCCCCAATACCGTTTTCCATATCCCTTGGAGCGAAAGAAACACGGGCAAATACACGAGAAAACTTTTTCCCATACACAACCGAGCACATACACGAGGATTAGTTTTCCTATTTTTTACAAAATACAAACACGGGCCAAAAACAATAAAACAAGAAACCTTTTTCCATACACTTTTTACATATACAACACAGGCACATACAAAAAGGAAAACTTTTTCCAATCCCCCTTTTTAACCGTATCCCCAAACACGGAGCACATACACGAGGATACTTTTTCATCCCACTTTTAAAAATATACACAGGGCACAAAACACGAGGAAAAGTTTTCCATACACTGTTAAATTAAATACAAAAAGGGGCCACATACACGGGGAAATTTTAAAACGGTTTTTCCAAATACACTTTTTACATATACAAAAAAAGGGGCACATACACGAGGTTTAAACTTTTCCCAATACACTGTAACGTATAAAAACACGGGCACATAAAACGGGTTTTCTTTTTTCCCATCCCACTTCCCTAAAAAACAGGGGCACATAAAAGGGGAAAGGTTTTAGGGGTTTTTCCAAAACACCTGTTACATATTACAAACACGGGCACATACAAAAGGATACGTTTTCCATATACTGTTACATATACAACATGGGCACATACACATGGATACGTTTTCCATACACTGTAGCATATACAACACGGGCACATACACGAGGATACGTTTTCCATACACTTACATATACAACACGGGCACATACACGAGGATACGTTTTCCATACACTTACATATACAACACGGCACATACACATGGATACGTTTTCCATACACTGTAATGTACACGTTTTTGTTCAACTCGTAAAAGCGCAGCCCCCGGCATCTTCTCTCTGTTGAAATTTAACAGATATTTGATGCACAATATAAAAACAGACACAATGTTACCGTACGTTGCACCTGTTTGTATCCATCCACCTATAGGAGTCACTGAACATGTTGACACATACGTTTATCATTATGTTCCACCACCAAGTAACGGATCTGTTATCCATTTAAAATAACGTAGTGTGCACGAAGCCTAAGAGTCCCTCATTACATATAATTTCCATCTCCCCATTTTTTCTTCTTATTTCTATCTTTATCTCTTTCTCCTTTTGAGAAACATTTTGGCCTTGCCTTCATTTCATCTTCTATGATTGCCTTCTGTAATGTTTAGCCTAATCATCTGGTTTGGATTTTCATTATATATCTAACTAACTGAAGCACATCTATTTGGCACTCCCATTACATTGCCTTCACATTAGCTCTGCTGATTGCGTACCTGTCCGTATTCTGACATTTAAAACTAATAAGATTTTGAATAAGAAAAAAAAAAGGAAAAACGTACATAATAAAGAGCTGATTCCATCTGTATAGGAGTCCTATGTGCAGGAGAGGCAACTTGCATGTCAGTGCAAAGCCGACATCTCACGGCCGGCAATGCCAGTGGTTTGTTCATGGACTCTGAAGCCGTGATTAATCTGACCTTTTTGGGAATTTTATTTCACATTTTACCTGATGACAGTCATTTAAAGTCCTACCTACTGGAATGCACAGAGGTGCACAATGTACATATCTCCAAACACAGCATCGGAGCGGACATCTGTTTTTGTACAGTGATACAAGGAACAAATTAAAGACTTGTCCGTTTCATATAAACATTAAAAAGTAGAAATAACCATAAAGAACCTTCCTCCTCACCTCTGTTCCAGAGCGGTGTCTCCCGGGTCTTCTGTTTTTGTTCTGTCCTCTTCTGCAGCTGCTGATTGGCTGTGCCTCTGCTTACATCACTTCTGAGCAGTGATGTAAGGGGTTGGCACCTGATCAGCCAATCAGCTGCTGCAGCAATAACGTCCCATTCGAAAGAGAACTGAAGGTACACAGAAGACCGGAGAGAGCCTGCGCTGGAATAGCGGTGAGGAGGAAGGAGATTTATATGTATAAAAATTGGAACCATTTAACATTACATTTTTAGATCAATGGGACAGCCCCTTTAAAGAGGTTTTGCCATTGTAGACATTGACAGCATATTAACAGCATATTCCAACAATATCAGAAAAGGTTCAGATAAGGATCAGATAATATCAGATAAGCAACCTGAAAACCCATTTTTTCAGGCTTGCCTATAACCTACACTAACCTTGCTGTCACTATTTTCCTCCAAAAGACATTCTGCCCCTCACCTCCTGTCTCTTTCCCCCTCCTGTAGATTTTTAACCCCCTCGGGTAGGGTCCTATCTCCCTCTGTCGAAACCAATTGTCATTAATCGCTTATCATTGTACTCGTTTGACTTATGTTGTGTGTGTGACCCCCTTGAATGTACAGCGCTCTGGGGTCCCCACCTATCTCTAGAATCGGCTGGCAAAACCGTTCTGAATAGAGAACTGACTGTGCAAGTATGACCCCTCTCCATTGATTTCTATGCAAATTCCGAGAACAGCCCAGTGGTTGCTACTCCTACTGATATGCGATCAGTGTGTATAATGGTAAAACCCCCTTAAGGCTAGGGCTACACAGCACAGGTTTTAGGTAGTTTTCTGGCTGATTCAGCATTTTCTGTAGCCCTCAATATAAAGTCCATGCTGTAGTCTATACTGGAGGGAAACCTAAACCGCCATCCATCCGGCGGAACATAAAACATGTTGTATATCCTGCCGAACCTTGGTTGGATTCCCAAAACCCCAATGTACTGGGCTGCTGGGAATCCAAAATCTGACTGCTGGTTTTTGCGCAAGAAACCATGCAAAAAAACGGCAGTGTGGCGCGGTCCAGCAAACTGAAAATGCCATCAGATTTTGTATGCCGTTTTCACTTTGCTGAAAACGGCATATAATAGTAAATATCAATAGTAAATATCCTTCAGACTGGTGCAGGCTAACCTGTGGTGCAGAGTCTCCAATTCCTTGTCTTCAACCCCTCATCCAGACAGGGGCTCTGCTGCATGGTGCTCCACAGGTCACTCCCCTAAGGACAGTTTCTGATCATGGAATCCGTAGTCAGATGCAACGTTGAAGAGCAGCAATGGGCCAAAAGAAAGACGTACCTGGAAACAGACAGATAATGTAACCATACGTCAATAATATCAGAAGTCAGACAACCAGAGAGTGACGCAATAGACAGAGCCACGACATCCACAAGGGCTAGAGGCATGAAGACGCTCCGGCCTTGTCAGGGTTCTTTCATTTGCCTGAACGTCTTCATAAAGAGTGCTGGCGCGAAATACAGAACGAAATCCGTCCCAAAATAAGCTGTGTGAACATCGCCTTAGGGTGCTTTCACTCAGTGCTTTTTTTGCAAAAATGCACAGTAATTAATGTTGTGAATTTCAGCAAAAAAAAAAACGCATCAAAAAACGCACACAAAAAAGCACCGTGTGAAAGCATCCTCACACAGTATTGATCTATCTGCCCTGTTGTCTGCCCTGTGTAGGTTGTTACATAGAGATACAATCCTCAGAGGGCTGTGACCACCACATGTTACTGTTTATATTTGGTGTTGACTAAATTGTAACAAAGTTGCAGAGGTTTCCTGTTATTGTATCACAGCAGAAATGACTGATGTGTGAACACAGTACTATCCCACAGAAGTCACCGTCTCTAGCTGCTGTGAGCGTCTGAAGAGGCAGCTTCCCCGCGCGGCCAGACTATGACATTGCTGCCAGAGATCCAATGAGAGCTTTTGGGCTAATTGGATGCGACACCCATCCTGTCCACCCACCCGGCCTCGCGCATGATTACATCCCAGTGATTGGAATTTTCATATCTTTTATTAGAAGAATTAAGCACTCGGAGATGATAACCGCTCTGTGGACATTTGTACAATAAATAGTAATCACTTAATTACTTGGCGTATTGCTACAGCGCAAGATCCGCTCCTAATTAGATTCTCTGGACAATCCCTGTTTAAACGTATGAACTCTTTGGTCCTCTGCCTAATTATACCCATCCATATGTAAATCTTCCGAGATTATATCCACTGGGGACCTGGAGAAAATGCTCCGATTTGTGAAGCCACTTCCCGTAGACTGAAGACAGTGGAGATGAAGACAACATAGGGCTCTTCATGCTGAGCTGCACACCAGTGTAATTGTGTAAAATGTCAGAGATATTACAGGGGCGGCATCTGGGCTCGTGCGCTTCACAAATGCAGGAACCATTGGAGTTATCTGATGCGCATTTTGCAGTAGGATTTGTAAACTAAAACTAGAAGTCCAAAACCTTTCCATTATACTTTACACGTTTAGGCTACACTCCTGGCTTTGGCTTACAAATAATACAAATGCTTATAAATTTGGCTTGAAAGTGCTGCAAAATGAGCGTCAAGAAACAGTGTGTGAACCCAACCTGAGGTACGTTAGTTTTTGTAAGAAAAATGGGCCTTATGCATGAAAACTGTCTAGCAGGAAGACTTTGCTTGTTGCCCATAGCCACCAATCAGAGCCCACAGCGACCAATCAGAGCTCATAGCAACTAATAGGAGCCCATAGCGACCAATGAGCCCATAGCCACCAATCAGAGCCCATAGCCACCAACCAGAGCTCATAGCGACCAATCAGAGCCCAAAGTGACCAATCAGAGCCCATAGCGACCAATCAGAGCCCATAGCCACCAATCAGAGCCCATAGCCACCAATCACAGCTCATAGCGACCAATCAGAGCCCAAAGAGACCAATCAAAGCTCATAGCAACAAATAGGAGCCCATAGCCACCAATCAGAGCTCAAAGCCACCAATCAGAGCTCATAGCCACCGATCAGAGCTCAAGGACCAATCAAGCTCATACAACAATAGGAGCTCATAGCCACCAATCAGAGCCCATAGCGACCAATCAGAGCCCATAGCAACCAATCATACCTCATAGTGACCAATCAGAGCCCCTAGCAACTAATCAGAGTCCATAACCACCAAAGCACATAGCAACTAATTAGAGTCCATAGCGACCAAAGCACATAGCCACCAATCACAGCCCATAGCCGCCAATCAGAGCCCATAGCCACCAATCAGAGCCCATAGCCACCAATCAGAGCTCAAAGTGACCAATCAGAGCCCATAGTCACTGATCAGAGCCCATAGCTATGGGCTCTGATTGGTCGCCGTGAGCTCCAATTGGTCAGACAGTATATGTCTGTATATGTCTCTGGACTTCGTATCATGATCGTATGTTGTCTACAGCTGGTAGATGTGGGACGCTGCACTTTTTCCAGTTGTACAAAAACATATACGTTACAGGATATATTTTTGTACGCCAGTGGGATACATATAGTGGTCTATATGCACACGGCTGCAGCCATCATGAAAAATATATCAATACCTCCCCACTCCACTTACAGGGAAAAACAGGGGACAGCCGATAGAGAAGCTAGTATAGAATAAAAGTCTTATGCACATAAGGGTATGTTCACACTGCATTTTTCAATCCGTTCCTCAATCCAAAAAACGCGCTTCATAGAACATATCCAACAACGTACCCAGAATGTGCTGCGTGTTTGGATGCGTTTTCTATGCAGCAGAAACGCTCCCTATAGTTTTAAATAGGGCGTCTGCTGCGTAAAACGGATCAAGAATTGACATGTCAGATTGGAGCCCAAAGACGCATCACAAAGACATGTAAAATACGCATCCGCGACCAGACGTCTGAACAACAATACGTGTTTTACATTGAAACTAACGTCAATTGCACTGCACATTGTTAGATGCGGGTTTGGTTCCAAAACCTGGATCTAAACACCCATCTAAAAAACGGCACATGGCTCATCCCGAGCCTTGACTTAATGACTCTAAAGTCATGCTCCCACTTCATGGCCGCACGCGACTTGGCATGGACCTGAGAGCCCGGTGCAAAATCATGGTCATACTTCTTACACATTCGCCATTAAATAGTCTCCCCTTTTCCTTTCTGTTTCACCCCTCAAGTCTAATCTTATTGTCTGTCAATTTGTCTTGTTGTTTGTCCTCCCTCCCATGTAAAACCGGTTGTCTTTATCTTTCCTCATTATTCCCTAAACTGTTATCTTAACAAATGCGTTAGGTACATTTGTGTTATCATTAATTGCACTGTTGAACATACATAGGTGTAGTTCCTTCCTAGGGTACTGTCTCGTTTTCTAGGACAGCTACCAGAGTAGTTGACTTGAATGCTATGCAATGCCTTGCCTTCATATTCGCCATTATGACTTTTGCATTGTATGTCCAGTTTCTTTTGCTTTTGTTTAATGAAAATAATTGTGAAAATCTTTAATAAAATACAGTTATACAAAAAAAAAAAAAAAGCACATGAACATCCCCTAACTGTGCACGTCTGGGATAGGCTCAGCATATAAGGTTAGGGTACGTCCACACGACACCTGTCAAAATACTCGTTAGGTTTGTAACCCTCAAGGTGTGTTCACATGGCAATTGTAAAATGCAGATTCTAGCACTGATTCCCATGGTATTTTACAATTGGTTCTCGTTTTTCTGTCACTTTTTTTGGGGAGCGGATTTTGCGGTCAGATTATGGTTTCGGCCCATGTAACATTGAACAGAACAGTTTCCGCCATAAATTTGTGTAGACTACAGCTCAGATTTTCTATTGAGGTCTATGGGGATGGTTGAGAGTCAGATTTTCACAATCCAAAATCAGTGTGAAAATCAGACTGTAAAGCCTGCACCGTGTAGACGAGCCCTAAACTCATCGTCTGATGAGTATTTTGAAGCGGTTTTCAATGTGAATTTTAGGTTGGTTTTTTTCCGCAACCAGATTTACAGTCCGAAAACCAGTCCCATTCATCTCTATGATGTTTTTAGGATGCGAAAATGACAAATGTTTGGGGTGGGGGTTTTTTTTTTACCTCAATTGCGCCGCATTATTGAATTGGACTACAACTCAGATTTTCTATTGAGGTCGGATTTTAACAGTTTCGAAACTCCGAATCCACATCAAAAACTGACCGAGCCCTTATAATGTACACGTGCAAGTTTTGCAGTATGGTCCAACGTGATGTGAACCTTATGCTGGGTTGACACAATGTTAGTGATTACGTTCAAGGTACAATGGCGAATACTGCGACGTAGTCGTGGCGGCCCCATTGAGATTAATAGAGCAAACATAGTCCTCTGCGGTTGTGTGCGACGGCGACTTATTTCGGTGCAATTACGCCGTCTGAACATACCCTTCGGAAAGGAATATGCGGCGCTGTCCTGCCTCCAATGCACCTGCCATTGGGCGCATGAACCTGCCGGCCCCTTTGGACGCCCGAACCTGCCGGCCCCTCGTGGGTGCCCGAACCTGTCGCCATACTGAGATTAGTAGAGCAAAGATAGTCCTCTGTGATCATGTGTGACAGCGACTTATTTCGGTGCAATTACGCTGTGTGAACATACCCTTAGGATAGGAATACGCGGTGCTGTCCTGCCTCTGATGCATCCGCAACTGGGCATACGAGCCTGCCGGACCCACTGGGCACACGGGCCTGCCGGACCCACTGGGCACACGGGCCTGCCGGACCCACTGGGCACACGGGCCTGCCGGACCCACTGGGCACACGGGCCTGCCGGACCCACTGGGCACACGAGCCTGCCGGACCCACGGGGCACACGAGCCTGCCGGACCCACTGGGCACACGAGCCTGCCGGCCCCGGCGGTCACATTGGAGCAGGACTAGTGGCTGCGCATTCCTACCCTCACTTCCTGCAGTGATTTTTTTTTTTTTTTTTCAAATTGCAAAGTAACCGAGCATTGGCAGCCGCACACACACAGATATTTTGACCCAAAGAGAATCACTTTATCCCAAACTGCGGCGATTCCTACACCGCCCCTTGGCGCTTTATTTTGGGGCCTGGCTTTTGGGATACCTGGGGGCCCTCACACAGTATTGATGGGAAGTCCCCTTTAATGCGGCCACAAGTCGTAATCTATGAAATAATATCCACATCCATACATTACGCATACATGCCAACTCTCCCGTTTTTGGCGGGGGGTCCCGCTATTTGGGGTCCCCTCCCGCCCTCCGGGGGAGTTGGCATTCCTCCCGCCGCCTGCCGCAGGGCGGGGGTCCTTTAAATTACCGCGGCGCAAGAGTAGCGCTGGTGCGCTACTCTTGCGCCGCGGGACCGTCCTACAGGCGGGTGAAGCGGCCGCAGCGGCCGCTCACCCGCCCGCGGTCTCACTGTGCGGGGAGGAGGCAGGAGGGATCGCTCCCTCCTCCCTCCTCCCCCTGTATGTACGCGCCGGTGTGTGCGCCGCACATACAGTTCAGCGGCGCCGGGGGACGTGCCGCGCGGCTGGAGGGGAGTGACGCGCGGCTGCTCTCACTTCCCCTGCGCCGCTGAAGAGAATCGGGCATGAGCGGCCCGCGCTGCAGGAGCCTGGTGAGGTGAGTGGATTTTATTATTTTATTTTTATTAGCTTTAGGGGGCTCTACCTGGCTAACAAGAGAGGGCAACTACCTGGCAACAATGGGGGCATCACCTGGCAACAATGGGGGCATCTACCTGGCAACAAAGGGGGCACTACCTGGCTAACAGATGGGGGGCACTACCTGGCTAACAGAGGGGGCACTACCTGGCAACAGAGGGGGCACTACCTGGCAACAGAGGGGGCACTACCTGGCAACAATGGGGGCAACTACCTGGCAACAAAGGGGGCACTACCTGGCAACAAAGGGGGCACTACCTGGCAACAAAGGGGGCACTACCTGGCAACAAAGGGGGCACTACCTGGCTAACAGATGGGGGCACTACCTGGCAACAAAGGGGGCACTACCTGGCTAACAGATGGGGGCACTACCTGGCTAACAGATGGGGGCACTACCTGGCAACAGAGGGGGCAGTACCTGGCAACAGAGGGGGCACTACCTGGCAACCAATGGGGGCACTACCTGGCTAACAGATGGGGCACTACCTGGCTAACAGAGGGGGCACTACCTGGCAACAGAGGGGGCACTACCTGGCAACAATGGGGGCACTACCTGGCAACAAAGGGGCACTACCTGCAACAAAGGGGGCACTACCCGGCTAACAGATGGGGGCACTACCCGGCTAACAGATGGGGGCACTACCTGGCAACAGAGGGGGCAACTACCTGGCAACAGAGGGGGCACTACCTGGCAACAATGGGGGCACTACCTGGCTAACGATTGGGGAACTACCTGGCAACAGCGGGGGCACTACCTGGCTAAAAGATGGGGGCACTACCTGGCTAACAGATGGGGGTACTACCTGGCAAACAGATGGGGGCACTACCTGGCAACAGAGGGGGCACTACCTGGCAACAGAGGGGTCAACAACCTGGCAACAATGGGGGCACTACCTGGCTAACAGATGGGGGCACTACCTGGCTAACAGAGGGGGCACTACCTGGCTAACAGATGGGGGGCACTACCTGGCTAACAGATGGGGGGCACTACCTGGCTAACAGATGGGGGCACTACCTGGCAAACAATGGGGGCACTACCTGGCAAACAATGGGGGCACTACCTGGCAACAATACGCGCGCCGCCCACTAGGGTCTCCTGCTTTTTCACTTTCAAAAGTTGGCAACTATGACATTACGTGTCCACAGACTGGCGTTATCCAAAACATCATAACGATGTAGGAACATTTGGAATAACCCTGGTCTTACCCCTCAGTGGGTTTCATGGCATTTATTACCCCTCTATTCGTGTTTGCCTCATTTTTTTTAGCACCACCTGATAGAAATTTAGATAAACTGAAACCTGAATCGATATAATGAGGAAAATAATCAATAACAAACCTGCTAACACACAGTGACATCATATCCTCACACAATTTACCTCAGACTCTGACTACTTATGACGTCACTGCCGCCCAACTGCCAACCGTCAGACGCTACTCCAGAAATGAACCGTCTGTGGTGAGGAAAGCGTTCTTAGCCAATCAGCTCTTCTCAGTGATGTGAGAAGAAATGTTCATTGGCCGGGGTGCCTGTCAATCACTAAGTGAACCAATGATATGCGAGTCCCGCTCGCGCTGCGCTGCTGAGTGACAGTTAGACTGGCCAATAGCAGCAGCTCCTGCTCCTGACAGGATTCTTGTGAGGAGTTTGAGCGGGAAGCTTCATTGATAGCCGTGTCCATGTAAGCTCGTAGCCGCCTGTAGATGAAGTCTGTACAATGTGAACTGGCTCCAAGGCCACAATATGTGAGGCATTGAGTTAGGTTCCTCGGAAAGCTGGGAGGTAGCTAATATTGCTGCCTAAATGAGTAATCAGCCAGCTTTCCTAGAGACCAGAATGGCCTCAGCTGGTAAATGGAGCAGGGTTGTCTCCTCACTAGATTGTTCCTATTGAAAATACATAAATTCTATGTGGTCACTGTTAGTCTGTGACTTTTTACCTCATGCGAAATTATATCGGCAAAAAATGCGTAATGTTACCGTGTTCTTCACCGCTTCAATTACATGTGAGGTAAAAAGTGGCGTGCGAGGCCTCTGTTGGCATTCGGTTATCATCAAGCGGCTGTGACCGTCACGTGTGATTATAGCGGTAAAGAATGCGCAATTCTATTGTGTAAATTACCGCCATAACTACACCTGAGGTACAAAGTCACATGCGTCAATTCTGCATCGACATTAGGTTTTTACTGAGCGTCTGCAACCGTCACGTGTGATTATAGCGGTAAAGAATGCGCGATTATATTGTGTTTATTACGAATACGATGATTCTGGGTCGACAGTCGGTTATCACTGAACGGCTGCGACCGTCATGTGTGATAATGGCGCTAAAGAATGCACAATTCTATCGTGTTAATTACCGCCATATCTACACCTGAGGTAAAAAAGTGGCGTGCAAGGCTTCTGTGTTGGCGTTTAGTTATTATCGTGTGCTTGCGACCGTCACATGTGATTAAAGAACGCGCAGTTCTATCGTTTAAATTACTGCCATATCTACACCTGATGTACAAATGTGCAGGTAACATGCGAGCTTCTGTGTTGCCATTCAGTTATTGTGTGGCTGCGAGTGTCACGTGTGATTATAGCGGTAAAGAATGTGCGATTCTATCATGTTTATTACCGCCATAACTACACGTGAGGTAAAAAGTAGTGTGCGAGGTTTCTGTGTTGGCGTTCGGTTATGATCGTGCGGCTGCAACCATCACATGTGATTATAACAGTAAAGAATGTGCGATTCTATCGTATTTATTACCGCCATATCTACACCTGAGGTACAAATTTGCAGGTAACATGCGAGCTTCTCTGTCGCCGTTCAGTTATTGTGTATCACATGTTATTGTAACTGTAAAAAATTAGCAATTCATCCGCATTTTTTACCGCAATGATTAGACGTGAGGCAAAAAGTCACACGCCAGGTTTCTGTGTTGGCATTCAGTTATCATAGTGCGACTTTTTACCTCACATGTGATTATAACAGTAGTAAATGAACAATTCTACCATGGTTTTTACCGCCATAACTACAGGTGAGGTACAAAGTCGGTCAAGGTTTTACTTTGGCGTTCGGGGGGTTTTCAAACAGCGGGTGCGACTACCCTGGTGTAAATAGCGGAAAGAATCGCAAATTTTACTGTATTTTACCTCCCTTTAAATTTCATCTATTAAGCAGTCCGTGAGGGGTTTCCGTGTTGCCGTTTAGTTATCATTGTGCAACTTTTTACCTAAAAGTTTAATTATAAGTTAATAAATCAAAATTTCATTCTTTTTTTTTTTTTTACTGTCACGGGGTAAAAAGTCGCAGACGAGGTGCGAGGACTCCAAGCTGGCAGTAGGTTAACGTCCGGCTGCGGCCGCCACGTGTAATGATAGCGGAAAATAGTGCGCAATTCTACTGTGTTCTTTACTGCTACAATTACATGTAAGGACAAAAGTCGCAGACGAGGCTTCTGTGTGGGGTTTTAGTTATCATTGTGGGGCTGAGACCGTCAAAGGTCTTTCGAGCTGTAAAGGAATTGCAAGTCTATCGAGTTTTTTTATCACTATAACTACATTTGAGGTCAAAAGGCACGGTGCGAGGATTCCAAGTTGGCGTTCAGTTATAAGTGTTCGCAATTCTATGACATTGATTACCGCCGTAATCACATTTGAGGTCAAAATGTCAGGCGGGGTGCAAGGCTTCTGTGTCGATGTCCATATATCCATGTGCGGCTGTGACTGTAACATGTAAAAACTTTTGGGCTCCATCAGGCCATTGAATCCTTTACATATGCACATGCCAAACGTTCATCACAAACATGATGTGTCCCTAGCCCAAAACCAGTAAACTCTTGTAACCTCTGGTGATTGCATGAGGTCGTTAACCCCAGCAGCCCTAAGAATGAAGCGTCTGCAGTACCAGCTTATAGCAGTGGCCCCTGGCTCCCAGACAACCACTCTCACAACTCCAGCATGGCGCCATTTCAATGGGGTTGGCTCTAGAGCGGGTCCTCACGGGCCAGGAGCGCCACTAGGCAGGAAAACCTTGAGGGGACCCTAAACTAGCTCTGATAAACTGAAATAAAGTTATTGAGACTACAGTGCAAGGCAGGTATCATCTCACTTCACCAGTACAGTGTGACCTAAAAATGGCATCAACGTACGGACCACAGCCTGTGACCGGGTTTCCAAGAGACGGATGGCCTTGCTGGGTTTTCCAAAAGACGACGGTGGACCTTACTGGGTTTCCAAGTACGAAGGTGGACCCGTGACGGGTTTTCCAATTTTTGACGGGTGGACCTGTACGGGTTTCCATTTGACGGCTGGCCTGTAAAGGGGTTTCCCAATTACGAGGGGGCCTGTGACTGGGTTTCCAACGTACGACGGACTGGACCTGTGACTGGGTTTCCAAGTAGACGGGCGGGACCCTTTAGGGTTTCCAATGACGGGCTGGACCTGTGACTGGGTTTCCAGCATATGACGGGCTGGACCTGTGACCGGGTTTCCTCCTAGTGCACCCTCTGCAACACCACACGACGAGTTAGAAAAGTGTTGCAGATGGCGACATTATACAACATTGAGCCATATTTTTATACTTCAGGAATTTGTGTGTCCAGGTTGCATGATGTGAATATGGCAGTCAAGTAGGGGATGGCTAAATGAACTCCCTCCCGCGGGCAGTGTGTACATGTGCCAAGGGTGCGGGGCAGCGGCTCCCTGGTGAGATCCCCTCCCTCCAGACCACTTTACATGCTACGGGGCATCTGCAATATACAATGAATAGTTCCAGGTCTGGGCAAAGTGGCACTTTGAATCAGCCAAATGTATGCCAAGGACTACCCTTTTAACAGGCCCCCGGCATTGCCATTTCAGCTCCGATAAAATTTTAGTTTGGTTGCCCCCAATCAAAAAAACCCTCGCTGAATCGAAATTTTGTGCGTGGGGCAGGTTTATAAAAATCTAAAGTGAGCACGTCTTTGCAGAGGTGATTACAAGTGCAGAGTCTGGGACAGGTGCAGGTTTCAAAAATGAAAATTCAGAATTTGTAACGCCTTTTCCCAAGGGACGAAAGGCAATCGGGGGGGAAGTGAAGGTTTTTTTGTTTTTGTTCCACTAAAGGAAATGAAACCTGAACTGATCAGTGTCTAATATAGAGAGCAAGGGGCTAAACAGGTGCACTTTATTTTTTTTTTGTAAACATAATTTTTATTAAATTTTACAATAACAAAAACATAAATAACGTCCATTAGTTTGAGAACCACTTGATACACAAAAAAAATATAAGGCACATTACTACAGATAAAAAGTAATAAGCAATGAAAAAAAAAATAGCACTAAGACATACTTTGGCATCAAAAATAATAAGGAAAAGGATAAAGAGGCCCCCATCAACCCCCAAAGGGTCACCCCAGCCAGAGGCGCCCCCATCAACTGCCCAGCCAGAGAGCGTTCCACAACTGCCCCAACCAGACATCAACTGCCAAACTGTGATCTAAACTATCTCTTTTTTTTCCCCATCATCGCTATCTACACTCTCCTCACACTTACTGCTTATCCCAAACCCCCCGCGGACAATGAACTCTAAAATTCCCCTGCATTCTACCCTACACCTGTCTGCGCCACCAACCTTTTCCCTCACTGTTAATGCCCTCCGCCCAAAACAAACCCTGAAAACTACGTCAAATCCACTCCCACCTACTCCCCCCTCACTGCTCCTTCTGGTTCCGGGGACATACCCCCAACCCCGGCCCCCCCCCCCCAGCACATTCCCACCATATCTCTCCCTCCCAACAACTCACCATCTAATTCCGCAATCCCTTAAACCCGATACACACCCCTGCCCCGTGCTCCCCCCCCCCTCCCCCTTGGGAGCTCTCTGGAATGCGCTCTTATGTAATAAACTCTCTACATACATACTTGTTCATCTCACGCAACTTACTCTTCCAGGTCTGATGAAACCTGCTGCCCCCCTGACCGTCTCCCCCCCGCCTCTCTTTTAGGGGCCTAAAATTTAAACCCACCCCCTCTCCTGGTAAACAAGCTTTGGGGAGGTTTCCTCTCCTGTTGACACCTGCTCCTTTGCCCCCGTCCACCTCTGCCTTCCCTCACCTTTTTCCCTTTAATGCACCTGTCCGCATCTACCCCCCCCTCCCCCCCAAAGTGGCGTTGTCTACCCGCCGGGCCCCCCCACTGCCTTTCTTGCCACTTGCTTCCTGCTTTCCATTTCTTTCCACCGACACCCACTACATAAAAGGGAGACTTAAAACCCAACACCCCCCCACTCTGCCCAACAAACTCCTTTCACTCTGCCCTCCCTTCAACCCTCTCCCAGGGGACTCAGGACCACCCAAAGAGGGACACACACGGACCTATTTTCACCGCCCTCTGCCCCCTATCTGAAAATCTCTAACTTCCCACCCAATCTACCAAAACCCTGTTCCCTTTCACCTATCCCCCCCCACCCTGCTCCTCCTGTCTCATATCAGTACAACCCCGCGGGAATTACAAAACCCAACCCTCACACCTCTCTCTCTCTTGCCCCTCTTTCCACTATTCCTATTAAATGACCCGACGCACCCCCATTTCTAAACCACACAATTCTCACCACCGACTCAGTCCTCCTCCACACAAACAAAACCCTCAAAATCACGAAACCCCTGGCCCAGCCCTTACCAAACGTTTGGGCGTCTTCCAGAGGCCAAACCCCGCTGGAAGAAAACCCTCCATTGAGACTTTGCCTTATAAAAACACCACTGAGAATTTAAGTCCCACTCGCCTACCAAACGGGGTATTTCCCACTCTCATTCCCCCCTGTCCCCAACCCCAACAATTATCAAACCTCAACTCCTTCTCCCCACCAACACCTCCTCCCCCCACCCCTCCTTTCAGCAGATACTTTGCCATTATTTCCCTCCGGGAATCAACCTCACAAGAAACTTCAGCCCGCATCCCCCCCACCCTCCTCACTCTTGCAAACGCTCTTTCCCCTTTTAACTTGTTTCCCACGGTAAAAATCATGACAAGCTCCCCCCCGGAAAAAAACAAAGGGGGACCCAAAAAAACCTTAGTGCGTTTCATCCCCCCTCACCCATCTTTTTCAACCTACACTAACCTCTGGCATCTTCCCCCTTCCCCCTTTAAAAACATGTCTATCACTCCAACCCTAAAAAAAAAACCCTTTACCCCTTTCCCCCTGTCCCAACTTTCGCCCCTCTCACTGTCCCTTTTTCTTCCAAAATCCCCGAGCAGCACATCTACTTCACTTCCCCCATCTCCCCCAACTTTTCTTGACCCCCTACAATTGGTTTTTGACCCCACCACTCCACCAAAACCCCCTAACCAAAGTCACAAAAAACCCAGTAACTGCTAAAGCCTCAGGGCCCCTAATCTGTCTCCTCCTCTTTTACCTGTCCCCCCCGGGGCCTTTGACACTGTCGACCATCCCCTGCTACAAATCCCTCCCCCCCCCGGGACACGGACTTGGTCTTTCTGGACTCCTCGTACCCCACTATCGGACTTTTGCGTTCTCTTCTCGCTCCACCTCCTCCCCCCCCCTCTCTCTGCCGGGTCCCCCAAAGGTCAGGGGGGGGGGCCCCCCCACTCTTCTCTATCACACTCTTGGGCTCGGTAGTCAACCTACATGGCTTTCATTACCACCTGTATCGGCACCCAACTCACATTCCGCCCAAGTCACCTCTCTTCTCTCCCGGATCCCCCGACTGTCTGTCCTCCTTTCCCCTTTTCTCATCCAAACTCCTAAAACTAAATGTGGAGAAAACAAAAACTCATCTTTCCCCCACCACTCACCCCTGCCCCTGATCTCTTTCCAGCCCAAAGGCTTACACTCTCACCGTCCCGCAAGCCCCTGCCTTGGGGGAAACCTGATCCCCTCATCTTCAAACCACAATCCAAACCCACCCTCTGCTGCCGTCCCCCGAAAAAAACTCTCGATCCGCCCATTCCTCAACTATGACCCACAAAAATCGGCCATGCCCCCTTTTCATCTCCGCCTAGACTCGCAAAATCCTTCTCGGGCCTCCCGCTACACCCTGCCCCTCCCCCAAAACCTTAACCCGCTCCCGTTTATCCACTTCCCCCCTCGTACTCCCTTTTTGCCTCTCCCCTCTGCCAAACCCCTTCACGGCTTCCCCTTGCCCAAGGAATTCATTTCAAGCTACTAACCAGACCCCCAAGGCCTTTTAGACCCTCTCCCCCCCATACTCTCTGCCCTTCCCAAAAATCTCCCATCAGCACTCTCCGCCCTCACCCGACCCTCCCCCTCTGCTCTCCCCTTATCAGCTCCTCCACAACCCCCTCTCCAAGACTTTTCCCCGTTTTCACCCACACTTGGGAACTCACTCCCCAACATCAATCTCCTCCACTTTTACCACTTAAAAGCAACCTGAAAAACCCCCTTTCTTCAGGCTTTCCTATAACCTTACAACTTGTCACTACTTCCTCCACAACATGTCTGCCCCTACCTCCTGTCTCTTTCCCCCCTCCTTTTAGATTGTAAGCCCCGCGGTAGGGGTCCTCTCTCCCTCTGTCATTATCCCTTATCACTGTACCGTTTGACTTATGTAATGTATAACCCCCTCGAATATAACGCCCTGGGGTCAATGGCGCTTTAAAATAAATAAAAATAATAAAAATGAAGCAAAAGCTCCATTTCCCAAAGAAAGAAAACAAAAAATAATTAAAAAGTACCCCCCCCCCCAAAAAAAAAACAAAAACACAGAACAGTGGTCCCCCAAAAAAAATTATGTAAAAAGAGACATAATCACATACACTAGTAAAAAAGTAAGTCTGGGATAAAATGAAAAAAAAATACTGTGCTATACAATGCTGCAGATCGTCACACGGGCCCCCCTCCCCTAAAACCCGAGGGGAGAAATAGATAAGGACAAAACCCCCCCCAACTCTACGCACATCCCCAAGGGGGTATCCGGGCACGGGGTCAGGATAGGCTGAGGGAAAGCTTTAAACGGGGACTTATCCAAGGGTGATGTTCAGGGCAAAGAACAAGAAAGGGAATGCATGCGACCAACCAGCTCCAAATGTGGTATTCTGAATTGTGGGCATTGAGGGTTTATTCTAGCCTTCTGATGTGTGAGGGTGGCAGCAAGTGAGGGGCCACAGGAGTCCTTCTACAGGGGTTGTCCATTGGAAAAATTATATTGAAACGGTGCAAGGGTGGGCAAAAAAAAACCCTAGCTAAAAGGCCCCTGGGAAACCGCTCCCTTTTTTTGGGGTTCTTGCCTTTCAATAAAGAGAAGCAACACTCTACTCACCATTGCTTTCGTGTTCTTTTCAGGCATTTTTGGCTTTCCCAAATGGAAACCCCTAAACATCTGATAGGAGCTGGTGGAAATCGGGGCCCCGCAGTTATCTTTGAAAAACAGGCCTCTGCGTCCCCATGCAGAACAGAGAGGAGGTTGCATTTGCTCTCTATTTCAAGCAACCCGAGCACAATCACTGTATCAAACTATGGACAGAACAGAGAGTTCTGCGCAAATGCCCCTTTTCCCCAGTTATTGTTATTGTGGGGGAGGGCGTTTATTAATCTCATTGTTGTTGTTGTGGGGGACGCTTCTATAGATTTGCACTTGTTGTTGTTGGGGTGGACGCTCTTATAGATTTGCATTAGTTTTGTTGTGGGGCGCTCTTATCCCTGACTTATTTGTTGTTGTGGGGGGTGTACGCCTTTTTAAGCCCTGCACTTAGTGTTGCCCATGCCCCTGTCTATAACGGTTTTGGTCGCTGCCTCTGTTGTCTCATGACCGCACTTAAAAACCGTGTGGGTATGCTTTATGATCCACTTAGCGCTCCCATCGCCCGCTCTCTATAGACCTGCACTTAGTCGCTGCCATATGTCGCCTTATAGACTTGCATTTAGTCGCTGCCATCAGTCGTTCTAAGACCTGCACTTTCCTCCATCTGTCGCTCTTAGACTTGATTAGTCGCTCCCATATTGGGGTCCTATAGACCTGCATTAGTCGCTGCCTATGTGCTTTTAGCCCTGCGCTTGCGCCCCTTCTGTCGCTCTTGACTGGTCCTACCCTTGCCATCTGTCGCTCCTATACCTGCACTTGTCCGCCATATGCGCTTCTTGCCCCTTTGGGGCCTGCCATCATGTGCTCTCTATAATCTGCACTTATCGCTGTATTATATCGCTCTCTATCCCCTCATTTTGTCGCTGCCATATGTCGCTTCTTAGCCTGCGTTAGTCGCTCCCTCATGTCGCTCTCTTAAGCCCTGGCCCCTAGTCTTGCCATCATGTCGCTCTCTAGAGACCTGCACTTAGTCCTGTCGATGCGCTCTCATAGATGGTCTGTTTGCCCATGTCGCTCTCATAGACCTGTCCTATTTTGCCATCATGTCGCCTCTATAGCCCTGATTAGTCCTGCCATAGTGCTTCTATAGATGCGCTTAGTCACTGCCCCAATGTCGCTCTTATAGACCTGGCCTAGTTTGCCACATGTCGCTCTCTTAGCCCTGCGTTTAGCGTTGTCATATGGCTCGCTTTGACCTGGTCCTGTCGTTGCCATATGTCGCTCTCTTTTCCTCATTAGTAACTAATCTGTCGCTTCTATATCCCTTTTTTAGTCGCTGCCATGATGTCGCTCTCTATAGACCTGCACTTAGTCACTCCCATCATGTCGCTCTCTATAGACCTGCATTTCACTCCCCAGTCGCTCCTTGCCCTGGACTTAGTCGCTGGCATCATGTCGCTCTCTATAGATCTGCACTTAGTCGCTGTCATTATATCGCTCTCTATAGACTTGCACTTAGTCGCTGCCATCATGTCGCTCTCTATATACCTGCGCTTAGTCGCTGCCATCATGTCGCTCTCTATATACGTGCAATAAGTCGCACACATAATGTCGCTCTCTATATACTTGCAGTAAGGCGCTCACATCATGTCGCTCTCTATAGACTTGCACTTAGTCGCTGTCATCATGTCGCTCTCTATAGACCTGCACTTAGTCGCTGTCATCATGTCGCTCTCTATAGATCTGCACTTAGTCGCTGCCATCATGTCGCTCTCTATAGACTTGCACTTAGTCGCTGCCATCATGTCGGTCTCTATAGACCTGCACTTAGTCGCTGCCATCATGTCGCTCTCTATAAACCTGGACTTAGTCGCTGTCATAATGTCGCTCTCTATAGACCTGCACTTAGTCGCTGTCATCATGTCGCTCTCTATAGACCTGGACTTAGTCGCTGTCATAATGTCGCTCTCTATAGCCCTGGACTAGTCGCTGTCATCATGTCCTCTAACCTGCCTTCATGCCACTGTCGCTCTCTATAGACTTCACTTAGTCAAACCTGCCATCATGTCGCTCTCTATAGACCTGCACTTAGTCGCTCCCATCATGTCGCTCTCTATAGACCTGCACTTAGTCGCTGCCATCATGTCGCTCTCTATAGACCTGCGCTTAGTCGCTGTCATCATGTCGCTCTCTATAGACCTGGTCCTAGTCGCTGCCATCATGTCGCTCTCTATAGACCTGCACTTAGTCACTGTCATCATGTCGCTCTCTATAGACCTGCACTTAGTCGCTGCCATGATGTCGCTCTCTATAGACCTGCACTTAGTCGCTGCCATCATGTCGCTCTCTATAGACCTGCACTTAGTCGCTCCCATCATGTCGCTCTCTATAGACTTGCACTTAGTCGCTCCCATCATGTCGCCCTCTATAGACCTGCGCTTAGTCGCTCCCATCATGTCGCTCTCTATAGACCTGCGCTCTCTCCATATTGTCATTCTGGTGCCATTGGATGAAATTGTCCTTGTGTTTTCACAATACTTGACCAGCAGGGGGCTCTGCTCTTTTGCCATTGAAAGAGACTGGTACCATGTTTTTCCAAAAAGAAGACTGGGTCATATTCCATTCATTTCCAAAACAAGGACTAGGGCTTATTTTTGGAAAAACACAGTAGTAAGCCTGTTCTCACTGGCCCTGCTGAACCACTGCGGATTTTATGGCACAAGGTGACTCTCAAGATGTGACTATTGTGTCCTAGGGGGCGGCACTGAGTATAGCAGAGAGTAGATAATAGTAAATAACTATCCTGAAGATGAGGATGAGGCATGTATAGTGATGGCAATGTAAGAGGTCATCAGTCTATTCAGTGTCATCTGCCCCCGGCCGGTTACCTAGGAAACCATTCAGTGCAGGGGATGGGGGAAGAGGTGGTGCAGCAGCTGGGGCGCCGCCTGCAATGAGTGAACGGAGGTAACTATGGGAACAGCAGTGGATCTATGGGAATGCAGCATTGCAGGTGACAGGGAAGAGGCGGTGCAGCAGCTGCGGCCGGCGATGGATGAGAGGGGGCGGTTGTAATCGCCTCCCATCCTCCCTCGGCTGCACCTGCTCCAGGCTCCCCCCTCCTTGTGCTTCTGCATTTTGTGTCGGAGGACAAATAATCCTCAGAGCCGGAGCGTCCCTTTAACGAACAGCATCTGCCGTCTGCTCCGGAGCATCGTGTACCCAGCGCCCGAGAAGGACACCCGGGGAGCCGCAGAGCCCACCGTGCTGCAGCCACAGGGCCGGCTGATCCCTGCCTGATCCGTCCGAGGAGGAGGAGGATGAGCAGACACTGGGGAGGGGGCTGCGAGCATGGACCCGCCGCCCGGAGCGCTGCGCAGCTGACGACTCGCCGAGGGGTGAGCCAGTAATCCCGGCAACATTCAGGGGAGTACAGGGTGTCCTGCGTGTGCTCGGGCCATGGGGTGCGTCCTGCGTGTGCAGGGACATTAGAGGGTGTCCTGGGAGAGTACCGGGAATAGGGGGTGTCCTGGGGGAGCACAGGGGGTAGGCCAGCTGAGGGGACCATGCACTGGGGTGTGCAGGAGAAAGAAGATTTAGAGGTCATGGACTGTGCTGGGGAGAACTGGGAAAACAGGCGTCTTTGATCTGTGTGTGAGAATGTGCCGTATCCTGAGAGGTAAGGGAAATTTAGGGTGAGTGAGGAATTAGGGCTACCCTAGATGTGGTGAGAAATAGCAGGTGACAGGGTCTGGCCTGCCGCGGTGTCCGGTGGAGAACTGGTCCCTGCAGCTAAACCCAGGTAAAACCAGTGCCCACAGCTGACGTATAAAGCACAGGGTAGAATGAGCTAATAAGGGGATCACCATCTTAGGGGGGAACGCCAGGGGGGATAGTGTGACCAGAGGCGTCCAGGGGAGAATGAGAGAGGACCCCAGGAAGGAGCAGGGGGTCAGAGCGAGGTATTTCAGCAGTAAGTTGTACCTGTGCCCGCTGTCAGGACCGAGCAGGGTGACGGGGAGAGGATTGAGGTCCTCTTGCCGTCTCGCGGACAATCGGGGTAATAGGGGTGACAGGTGACCTATCTGAATCGGAGAGGACAAGGAGACGTGGCAGAGCTTCAGGGTGCTGGGCAAATGGTGGGTCCATATTTGGCACACAGAGCTGAGGGCAGGTTGTTATCCATCACAGTAAGGTGCTGGGAGCCTACAGTCGGCACCACAGAGATGTGCAGACCTGAGGGGGATCTTCTGGAGACCTAGTGACCCTGGGCTCAAGAAACGGAAAATGACTCTTCTGTGGCAGCATTGAAAAGAAGAAGAATTCCTTGGTAAGAAGTGACGGAGCCCGAGATAGCAGGAGACAAACAATTGCTCCTGGCACGGAGAGCAGCTGCCCCCTTCCTGTGCACACAATCCTGCCAGCCTCCTTGGTGACTATCAGAACAACATAGTCTCCTGGACAAGTCAGGGGTGAAGGGACGTGGCCGCTCAGCCTGGAATGTGCTCCCCAATGTGATCTGGAGCGGCTAGCTGGGGTGTACGACTGGTCATAGGACCCGAATCTGCTGGGTCACTGGAATGGGCAGTGAAGGACGACCTTCCCTAGGTGAGGCTGTATGAATAAGTGAGGAATTACTCAAAGCAGCCGCCAGAGATTGTATAGAACTGACATTGAAGCTGGCTCTCTGGATGGATAGCTAACATTCTCTCAATGATCATCACCTTTAGGGGGCCTGCACCCTAACCTTCCTGTCACTGGACTGGCTTCCATGATTTAGGAGGATGAGAAAGCTAAGACGGTTCGTCCACATGGTTCTGTTCTGCCCGCTTTCCAAAGGACTCCAGGTAAGTGGCCGACTGCCTCGCCTGTAACACTTTCTGTCAGTGACTGTGACTCGTCTCCTAATCCTCTTACCCTTATTAAAGGATGCGTTATTTGCTTTAAAGGGAGGTTGTTCTACCACCTGCTTGGATGGAGAATGCCGTGTTATATTGGGCTTAATGTATCAGCGGGGAATTCTTGGTTTTTACAGGTTGAGTGAAATGATAGAGTAACTGCGGTGGCATCTTGTATAGATATAGATCTACACGCTGTGTCTGATAACCCTCACTGACTCCCATACTCGCTCTATGCTGGTGGCGGGGAGTCAATATTCATGATGCAGGGCTAGGTTGGTCCTCCTTAGTCCATTTTCCAACTGGTCGTGATCTTTACCTCCCAGCAGCCATCCGCCCTGTTCCCAAAGGGTTAAGAGAAGGAAACTGAACTGTAGTTACATTCAATATCCTCTTCATTAATAATGGAAGAGCAAAGTTGGAGGAATCACAGGCAGATATTAATGCACTTTCAGCTGATGGTCCCCAGAGAAGGGCTGAAGACCTCTCTTAGTTAAGATCATTGACTGTTTACTTGGCATCATGTCATACTGTCCCTACATCTTGGGTCCTTTGTGACTGCGCAGCTTTGTAACTTGATGCTTTTATAGAGATTTGCTAGTAGAAGGGTCACCTATGCTGTATATGCATCTGAATTGTGCGTCATGCCCTGGTTCATCAGGTTATGTTGTGGATGACAAGACCATTAACCTCAACCTAGGACGGCTTGTCAAAATCTGTATTGTGGACAACCCCTGTGTATGCAATGAGGCCCTCGCTGTAGTTGGCCCCGTCTTCCCTTAGGCTTTGTAAACCTGTTCATGGCTCTGCTTCTCAAGAAGACGCTAAATGTTAGAAAGCAAGAGAGCCGGGAAAGCAGCTTGAGGGTCTTCCTGCAAAGGATTAGGAAGAGGAGTCAACATGCGCCAAGTCTTCCTGCCCAGGAAGGAGATCCCACCATGAAGAGGGGCAGTTGAGTTCTCCTATGAGGCCTAGGGTGCTTTCACACAATGCGTTTTTTATGTGTTTTTAATGCGTTTTTTGTGCAGGAAGGCACAGCAATTAATGCTGTACATTGCTGCACAAAAGTCGCGGCAAAAACCGAGGTAAAATCATTATTTTTGTGCAGCAATGTACAGCATTAATTGCTATGCCTTCCTGCACAATTAAACACATCAAAAATGCACCAAAAATGCACTGTGTGAAAGCACCTCTACTCTTCTGGGTGCAATAGTTCATTTAAAGCACATGTGGCAAACTCAATGCCATGGGGCCAAATGCATCCCACCATGTCATTTTACATGGCCCCCAAGAGCTCAGATGCGGCAAGCAGGGCTGGTCAGAGTCCGGACCCAGAAGGACCACATATTTACTTTCCCAAGAAGATGCAGCGAGAGCTTGGCAAAGGTGGCAGCACAGGGATTGGGAGCTCTCAGATTCTGAGCTCTGTTGCACCTTCACACCACTTTGTTTAGAAACTCACAGATGGCAATGCAGCTCCGCTGGCCCAGCCAGGCACCCTAGCCACTCCCAGGGCCCATAGCGCTAATGTGGCTCTTTACAACAATATGTTTGCTACCCCTGATTTAACGTTATTTTGCATGTTCAGGATCTTTGTCATAGAGACATGATGGGAAAAAATCCAAGGTAACTACTATAGAGAGATTTACTGGTTACCAGCCTGGGAAGAGTCTGAGTGGATGATTGGCTTCTTGTTGTTGCAGAAGAGGTGGCATCACGCACCTTGGGTTCCCGCTATAGTACGGTCATACTGTACTAAGGTGGTCACCAGTACAGCCAGGAATCTGCTTCTGACTTCTTTGCTTACACTCTTATGCAGTTTATGAGAATTCTCATTGAGGACCATATGTCCATGCGTCATACCTCAGACCCATAGACTTCCATGTTACAATACATTGGTTTCTCTGCCATCTTTTGTGGTGCAATGAATTGTGAGAGTGAACGTCCCATACTTTTACGTGGTGGTAACAAACTCCACCTCAGCCGGCAGCTGCTCTCCTACCGGGGTTGTTCGCATGTTCTTATAGACATAAAGTTGGGGCACAACCTGGCGATCAGTGTAATGTCTGGGGACAGTCTCAGTGTATGTTCACACTAATATCTACAACTGGAATTCCTTCACTTCCATCTTGTTTCTACATCTTGTGCATAGGTTTCTACAAACCCCATGTAGATGTCATGGTCTCAGACAGAGGAGCATACCCTCATAGTATTTTTTCTGTAATATTTCAACAGGTTATTCCAATAGACTGGGTTCATAAGTCCTGCTCAGACTGCAGTTTTATTGTATGTAATTGAATGTTTATTGAATTTTATATAAAGGATACAAACAATAATACAGTTATAATACTTTTGTACAAAAGATATGATGATAAGTAAACAACTTACATAAAATCTGTAATGTGAGGCAAAAAAAGAGAGAGAAAAGGAGATGAAAGGCAGGATTCCTTGGTCAAAAGAACAGATTGCAGTTTTTGCTGTTATTTTCCGTAAAAAACTAAACTGGATTTTACTGGGACACGTGAGCCCAGCCTTAGACTGGATTTTCTTGGTGCTCTTTTATTTTTATTGTATTTTATGTAGCCCTGGCCTAAGTGGGGAGATCTATAATGCTGAGGTAAAATTTTTGTTTGGCTTTGTTTTCAATTTAACCATATTTCTTGCACAATTTTCTCCAGAAAACTGACCTACCTGCCTTGTTCCATGTGTTACCTGTATTAGACGCTTTTTGTGTCGCACTAGACCAGGGGGCATAGCTTAAAATGAGACCACGCGCATCAATGATTTCAAGCAGAATATTGGAAGTAAGTTATCCTAGAGTGTCAAACATGTCTAACGAGATGCAGCCAATTTGTTACAGCATGAGCCTCTGCCATCATGCATTTGACGTCTCTTCAGAGAGCCGAGTCTAGGTGGTCTGAATTGTATTAGTAAATCTGCTCCAATGTGTGTTCCTCAATAGCTTATCTCGTCTGCCGGGACCTTTTATTTTTCTTGTCACGTTTTATTTGACACTGATTGAGTAAATGTCATGGACTGTGAAGTCCAAATGTCACATACTTGGGTCAGCTATGTCCTGTGGGAGTTGAAATCTGCATCGTAAAAAAAATAAAGTAAGGACCGGTTCACACGACGTCTATTGCTTACATCAAACGTATACGTTATGACACCCAAAAACAGTATAATAACATATCGCTTGATGTATTCAAAGACTATAGTGGTGAAATGTGAGGTCAAAACAGCGTGATTTTGAATACGTTCGACTCGCTTTCTGTCTGTATACTGTTGTTGTTTTTTAGGTTCAGAAAAATGTAGTCTACTACATTCTACTACATTTTTGTGATGTTCACACGGCGCGTACCTTTTGCACGACACAAGACGTTGGGTATTTAGAAGTACGCGCTGGCCAACAAGTACTTCAAAAGCTTAGAGGGTCCAGTCACTTCCATTCCCCTCGGCACGTTAATGCTGGTAAAAAGTGACGTCACTTCTTTCACCCGGTGCACAATACGTCAGGGAAGACGGAGGTAATTCATAGCTGTATAGGAGAACTATCATTCCTGTAGTTACAGGCCGTATTTTGGGGCCTGTTGCAGCACAATTACACTCAAAATGCATCCTGAAAGACACCGTGTGAACATACCCAATGCGTTTGCAGGCATTGAACATATACATTATTCAAATCACAAATCTTTATTGACTAGAATAGACTTTTAACTAAAAACGTATGTAAACGTATCATGGTAGACAGATACGTTTAAATAAAAAGTACACCCAGAAATGTAGACATTTTGTGAGGTCGGTGTGAACCCAGCCTAAAAGTGACCCTCCAGCATTAAAGAGAGAGTCCCATCGCATGCAGGGAGGTCTGAGGTGGGAATACCTGTCAGGATACAGTGCCTGGAAGGTGGCCGAGATTACAGGAATAGCGGAGCAGGTTGTGCTGTGTCAATATCTCCTACTCGCTTCACAGCTCGGTTGTTCTTGGTGGTATAATCTGTATTCTTTGTGGTATAATCTGCCCGCTGCAGCAGGTGGGAGGCCGCGTCCTAGAGACAGAGACACCCTTCTCCTCCCATCCGGTGGATTTGCCATAAATGTCTGGGAGGGAGAAGCCCTTCAATTTGTATTTATTGTAGTGTAAGTCAGCGGCATAACTTCCACTAGTCCGGGTTCACATGTTGCGCTTTTCAACTGCATCAAAAATACAAGCAATTAAAAAAGTGCACATTACATTTAACTAAGTCACGTTTTACCTTTGTTTCATATTAGAGTTAATGACAAAACCACTTGCATCTGAGAAAACCAAAATCGCATGCCGTGTTTGATGCAGTAATTCGATGTGTGAGCCCAGACTTAAAGGGCCACTACCATAGAAAAGAAATGTTCACATATTCACGGGTAATGTGCGACTACTGTATGGATTTTTTAAAAATTTTAAATTGCTTGGTTAATATTTTATTATAATTTTTGAAAGTTCGTCTAAGCTGATTAGTCTATGTCCAAAAAAAGCAATCCTTATGTCATTACCTACTATTTGTAATGAGACTACATACAAGCAAGCATTTTTTGCAACACCAACAGTAAAGTGAGATTAGTCTGTCCTGCCATTCATGAATTTGGCCCCTTTACTACCATAGCTAGAAAAAATTTTTTTTTAAACAATAATTTTTATTGCATTTTTCCAACTACAAGACACAAGCATATAAATGCATAGAATCAAGGCATAAAATGAAAGCGATGTTAAGATAACAAAAATGGGATATCAGATACATGGTAATTACTTTTATACTAGAAAAGATTTCTAAGTAATTTTTAATTGCAGAAGACTGGTGGAATAAAAAAATGTTTCCAAAAAATTGTAAAATAAAAAATGTTTTCCAGGAATATTGTTTTCACAAATCTCCCCCTTTCTGACAGAAGTGTCCCTTTAATGCACATTATTTTAGTAAGCGTCTGGAATTAGTGTAAAGGGTTAATCTCCGTGACTACCCTTGTAGGGTCAGAAACAAATTTGGCTTCTTCCATCTTGAGGGAAAATTTGTTCTCATTTCCCCTGGGATGTTTTCAGCTTTTCCTGGGAAAGGCAGAACTTGATGGACACTTGTCTATTTTGATCCTGTGTAACTGTGAGTAGATGTATACAGCAGGGTTATTATTAGACGCTGCCATCTGCAGCCACCTACACACCATGGGACAATCGCTGCAGGACCGGAGCACTTAGCGGAAATGATAGGGGCTGGATTTAGCAGGGAGCCCTCCAGTGTAAATGCCCGCAGGGGTCTTGGGTTGTGATTCTGCAGATGGTCGCAGCCGGACTCTGCAATTGGCACAATACCATGTATTCTTGTCTCTCTGCAAATTGTACAATGCCTCCTTTTATCTGATAAAGGGTCAAAAAGCAGAATAATCGTCTGCTGGGTGATTGTTCCAACAGCACAGGGAGCGAGCGCGGATCCAGTTTCCTATCGCCTTGTCATCTCCTGTAAGGGTATCCACCACCAGCAGGGTCAGGCGGCACATAAAGCCGGTCACTCAGCAGCTCCATGCCGTCGTGATCAGGATGCTTGGGTCGCCTTCCTCTCCTTTTGTCTATATAAATGTGCTCATTTTATAAGTGACCCGGTATGAATGTGCAACCGGACTGACGTCTGGATGAAGCGCGACGCGTTTTATAGTGTATTAGGGCACATCTATGGGATACAAAGCCGTCCCCATCATAGGAGGGTGACAGGCAGAATAGGAGTTGAGGATTTTCTGTGGATGGTCTATGTAACTCTACCACTCTGCGATCTGTCAGAGGTTATAGCTGGGGGATTTTGCTCCCCTGTTGTTTTTTTGCTTTAGGAATTTGGCTTGAAATGGATTCTGAACGCTCATGTGTCACATTGTATAGGATAAAAAAAATCCACCACTTGAGTGGAAATGTAATTGTGACTGAGCAACAGAATATAAATTGCTGATTGTTCGGGGACAATTGTCACTAAGTGATTGTGCGGCTACAAAGCTGCAGTATATGTCCCGTGCAGCAGGGGTCTATCATGAAAGCTGTGGTCCCCAACCAGTGGCCCTAACCTGCTGCCAGTTATGCTTTATAGCTGTGGCCCCAAACCAGTGTCTCCAGCCTGCTGCCAGTCATGCCTTATAGCTGTGGTCCCCAACCAGTGGCCCTTACCTGCTGCCAGTCACGCCTTATAGCTGTGGCCCCAAACCATTGTCTCTAGCCTGCTGCCAGTCATGCCTTATAGCTGTGGTCCCCAACCAGTGGCCCTTACCTGCTGCCAGTCACGCCTTATAGCTATGGCCCCAAACCATTGTCTCTAGCCTGCTGCCAGTCATGCCTTATAGCTGTGGTCCCCAACCAGTGGCCCTAACCTGCTGCCAGTTATGCTTTATAGCTGTGGCCCCAAACCATTGTCTCTAGCCTGCTGCCAGTCATGCCTTATAGCTGTGGTCCCCAACCAGTGGCCCTTACCTGCTGCCAGTCACGCCTTATAGCTGTGGCCCCAAACCATTGTCTCTAGCCTGCTGCCAGTCACGCCTTATAGCTGTGGGTTCCAACTAGTGGCTCCATAACTTCTGGCATGGTTTATAGCCATGGTCCTTAGCTAGTGGCTCTAGCCTTGCTTTATAGCTGTGCCCCCCAACTTGTGTCTCCAGCCTGCTGACTGACATACTTTATAGCTGTGCCCCCAACCAGTGGCCCTAACCTGCTGACAGTTATGCTTTATAGCTGTGGCCCCAAACCATTGTCTCTAGCCTGCTGACTGACCTGCTTTATAGCTGTGACCCCCAACTTGTGGCTCCAGCCTGCTGACTGACCTACTTTATAGCTGGGCCCCCCAAATGGTGTCACAACCCTGCTGACTGACATGCTTTATAGCTGTGCCCCCAACTTGTGGCTCCATCCTGCTGACTGACATGCTTTATAGCTGTGCCCCCCAACTTGTGGCTCCAACCTTAGCTGACATGATGCTGTTTAGCAGGGCTGTAAGCCCGAATCTTGTTGGATCTCAGATGTGCACTCGACATCTGCAACTGTGCACCAAACCAGGGGCCCTCTAAATTGTACATGCCTGCTTTATACTGATAAAGGGTCCAAAGCGATAATACCTGCTGTATGATTGTTCCCACACTGGGCTCAGCCATCGTTACCTACCTCTTTATAGCTGTGGCCCCCCATGCAGGCTCCAGCCACTGCTGACTGACTATCCCTTATAGCTGTGCCCCATTCTTCTCCATTCTGCTATATAATGGACTCTTTTATGCCCTGTGTGACCCGACAACTTGTGGACCTTTATGTGATTGGACATCTAGGGATACTAAGCGTCCCCAACAGAGGTGACCAAAACTGCTGACTGAGGTTTTCTGTATGGCTGTAAACTTCTCCACCTGCTGACTAGATGCTTTATAGCTGGGGGAATTTGGCTCCACTGTTTGCTTTTTATTGCTGTGCAATTGTGGCTTGCAATGTGCTGAACGCCATGCCATTTATAGATGTGCCACCAACTGGGTAGCCATGTAATGACTGACACAGATATAATTGCTGTGTTCGGACAATTGTGTGTGCCATCCTGCTGTACCTGCACATGGTCTTATGAAGCTGTGGCCCCAACAGTGGCCCTAACCTGCTGAGTTAATGCTTTATAGCTGTGGTCCCCAACCAGTGTCTCCAGCCTGCTGACTGACCATGCTTTATAGCTGTGTCCCCAACATGTGGCCCATTCCTGCTGACTGACACGCTTATAGCTGTGGCCCCAACTTGTGTCTACCTGCTGCATCACATGCTTTATAGCTGTGCCCCAACTTGTGCTCATCCTGCTGCATGACGCCTTTATAGCTGTGCCCCAAACTTGTCCCCAGCCTGCTGCATGACCTGCTTTATAGCTGTGGCCCCAAACTTGTGCTCTATCCTGCTGACATGACATCCTTATAGCTGTGCCCCCAAACTTGTCTCCATCCTGCTGCCATGTCACTGCTTTATACTGTGGTCAACCACCCATAACTTCTGTCTCCATCCTGCTGACTGTCATGCTTTATATCTGTGCCCCCCAACTTGTGTCTCCATCCTGCTGACGGACCTGCTTTATAACTGTGACCCCCAACTTCTGTCTCCATCCTGCTGACTGACCTGCTTTATAGCTGTGCCCCCAACTTGTGGCTCCAGCCTGCTGACTGACATACTTTATAGCTGTGCCCCCAACTTGTGGCTCCAGCCTGCTAACTGACCTGCTTTATAGCTGTGACCCCCAACTTGTGTCTCCAGCCTGCTGACTGACATACTTTATAGCTGTGACCCCCAACTTGTGGCTCCAACCTGCTGACTGACATACTTTATAGCTGTGACCCCCAACTTGTGGCTCCAGCCTGCTATCTGACCTGCTTTATCTGATAATCTCCCTCTGAAATCAGCATCAAATCCACTTTTAAAATCTGCATTTACCTGCACAGGTTTTAGGCATGAATTTCACTCTAATTCAGTACTGCAAATCAGCCGTGTGAACCGACCCTAATGTATTTTTTAAAGCAATTCATTATAAAAAAGAGTGAAAACAAACACAAAAAATAATTGTTACACCCCGCAGCTTACGCCCTAAGCTAATTAATCTGGCTCTGTGTACAGTTTGGCGCAATTCTTTGCTTTGTAACATTAAGAAAATAGCAAAGGTGCAGCAGGCTTCTTCCCGTCCGGCCGCCCGGGGCTCCCCAGGGTGCAGGGAGCTGCCTCATCGGTGCAGTCATTCATTCTGCACAAGTTTGCCGGTTGCGTTTCGGCAGCGAGCCTCCGGATCATCATTCAGGAGCAATTCCTAGAGGATTAGGTAAATGAAAAGCTCACTAATAAAAATGATGTCTGAGTGCCATATAGTGTCTATTGATTTGCATAACAGCGACACAGAATGGATTGCTTTGCAAAGCTCACACAATGCACATAAGAGAGCAGAGACGCCCCTCAGGCCGCCGGCGCAGGCAATTAAAGGTAGAGAGGGCGATGTTTGATGGCGCAAGGTAGAAAGCGCCAAACCTTTCTTCTCTTTATATCAACATCTTTTCTCAGAGCCCCAAAAAATGCAAGCGCTGTTTACAGGAGCAGCTTTCTTATGCAGTCACAGGAGGGATACAGATCATATAGGGCCCATCAGTCACCGGCAGCTCAAATAAAGAGGCTTCTTAAGGCACTTTCTGCAGAGGCAGCCATTTTATGGATCTTCATCATGATTCATGAGCCTCTGTGTTGCCGGTGAATTAGCAGGCGGGATATTGCATCAGGGTGGCAGTTAAAGGGAAGTCTGCATGATATTATATTTTTGATGAATGGCGCAGAGTGCTAAATCACAGGTTATGAATTCAGCGATTAGTATAAAGTACACAAAATACAGCTTAGGTATAAGCTCTGAAAATGTCACCATGAGTGCAACCATTTGTTACCCTGCTGATTTCCTGTTAGCTCTCAGGCCCTCACATCACCTGTTTCTTCATTCTCCGTACTGAGCATGCTCTGCTGTGCTACTTGTAAGAGATGTAGGGCGATATGTGTGTAAAACTGTTTAGCGGTAAGACTGTCTTTGTTGCCCATAGCGACCAATCAGAGCTCATAGTCACCAATCAGCGCCCATAGCGACCAATCAGATCCCATAACAACCAATCAGCACTTATAGCCACCAATCAGAGCCCATAACCAATAAGTGCTTATAGCAACCAATCAGAGCTCATACCAACCAATTAGAGCTCAGCTTTAATTTTTCCAGCAGCACTATATGAAATCTGAGCTCTGATTGGTTTCTATAAGCACTTATTGGTTATATGAGCTCTGATTAGTTGCAATAGTGTCTGGTCGCTATGACATCTGATTGGTCGCTATAACTTCAGATTGGTCGCTATAACTTCAGATTGGTTGCTATGACATCTGATTGGTCGCTATGGGCTCTAATTGGTTGCTATGGAATCTGGTGGCTATGGGCTCTGATTGGTGGCCATGGGCTCTGATTGGTGGCTATGAGCTCTGATTGGTGGCTATGAGCTCTGATTGGTCGCTATGGGCTCTGGTCACTATGGGCTCTAATTGGTTGCTATGGAATCTGGTGGCTATGGGCTCTGATTGGTGGCTATGGGCTCTGATTGGTCAACATGGACTCTGATTGGTGGCTATGGGCTCTAATTGGTGGCTATGGGCTCTGATTGGTGGCTATGGGCTCTGATTGGTGGCTATGGGCTCTGATTGGTGGTTATGGGCTCTGGTGGCTATGGGCTCTGATTGGTGACTATGGGCTCTGATTGGTGGCTATGGGCTCTGATTGGTGGCTATGGGCTCTGATTGGTGGCTATGGGCTCTGATTGGTGGCTATGGGCTCTGGTGGATATGGGCTCTGATTGGTGGCTATGGGCTCTGATTGGTGGCTATGGGCTCTGATTGGTGGCTATGGGCTCTGATTGGTGGCTATGGGCTCTGATTGGTGGCTATGGGCTCTGATTGGTTGCTTTGGGCAACAAAGACAGTCTTACTGTTGGACAGTATTCATACATAAGGCCTGTAGTGTGTGCACGAGGCAGTAGTGTCATTTAGAAATTAAAAAGACCAGAAAGCAATACTGCAAACATTCGGTTCGGAGTCCCTGGATAGGTGAGGGTGACTATACTTGGGGCATGTTTATACGTCAGACTTTTCCCATCAAGAACAAATCTAACCTGTAATCCTCCACAATAATATTGAATTCCTTGTTACAATTTGTCGTGAGAACTTCCCCTCAGCATTCAGAATGCAGCTCTGGAGGGGACAGCTCTGGATAGTTCATGGCGTCATAGGTAGAGGACTTTAAAATGAGCAATTTTCTATATACCCCATAGGGATGTGATTTACCCACTCTCTTAGGCCGGGTTCACACAGTGTATTTTGTAGCCGAACCCAGGACTGGGTCCAAAACCCAGGAGAGGTCGCAGCCCGCCCATTATACTTTTTCATTCTGCAGGTTTTATACCTGGCTTTGGCTTACAAATTCTTCTGAAAAAAGTGCGTCAAAAACCGTGGGGCACATTTATTATGTGTTTCAGAAAGTTTCTAGACCCTTCTGCGCCCTGTCTGACAAAAGGGGTGTGACTTAGTAAGAATGGGCGTGGTTTGGTCTGCAATGCCATGTGCCAATATGTTGGCGTAATTAGTGGCATAAAGTAAAGCAACTACTTGAAGGTGTAAGGTTAGACTAGACGGCATGAACCTGCGCCAGATTTCTGAGCGCTGCCATACATGTGGCACATTGTAAGACTGTCTAGTCTAAGTGTTACACAGGATCGATAAATCTGCCCCAATATGTGAACTTGGCCTTAGAGACAGGGCTGTGGAGTCGGCAAGCCAAAGCCCCAACTCCGACTCAAGTTCCCAAACCTCCGACTCCTGACTGCCTCATACATGGAGCATGTTTAAGTGATAACTTTACTGTAGTAAAATGGTGACATCCGGCTGTTTATCACCTTATGATGCAATAATCAAGCTATTTAGGTAGAACAGACACTGACAAGCAAAAGGGTAACAATGTTTTGATCTTTTGAACACTTGTGGGTAGAGTTGAAGACAAAGCTGTATTTGTATCCAAGTCCCGTCTGCATCAACATTGGGAATGTGTAGAAGAGACCTGGGATCAGATTTTGGTCAAGATTCAGAGCCCAAAAGGATTCAGGCAGTATTGAAAACCAAAGGGAGATTTTTCAAATACTAACGAAATAATAAAAATTAACATTTTTGATTTCTAGGCGCAAAACAGTAACAAGGTAGTTACATGACAAGAATCTGCAGAACTAAGCAGATGCTAAATACTTGCAGGTCACATTTATGTATAAGATAAGTAAGATGACTGTATATAAAATTACGGTAGCCTCATGTACAAAGCTGTAGTGGAGGGTGAGATATGGAGCCTGAAAGTCACAAGTTCAAACCATTGTTACCATTTTGCTTGTCAGTGTAAAATATATTTATTGGACGTGACTTTAGAACACAAAAAAAAATTGTAAATATGCAAAACACTGCGGGAACATTTGTGAAGTCTGAATTTGTTCTGAGAAATAGTATCGCCCCCATCAGATCCTGCATACATGACCTCACATCTGATCTCATTATTTCCAGGCTAGAGAACGGCCTCTCTACACTAACTTGGGTTGGGGGCAAAGCGGTGACCACAGGGGCAACATCTCAGGGTATAAAGGAATTGCCTCGGCCACAGTCAGGTCTGATGAATGGTTGATCTTCTACTTCTTTGAAAGCAGGTGAAAAATATTGCTGAAATCTGTTTGCCCTGGAGCGGAATCTTTTCCCCTGGGGCAGCGCTTTGCCTGCTCCATGTCATCAATTACACTCCTCATGTGATAAGGCTGAAGATATGGGAGCAGTAGCACTGGCCGCACCCAATGCCTCTTGCTCTTTGCATCAAACTAACTGGACCAACTTATTATATATTTTGGGAGTCGGAGTCGCTCCATTTTATGACGACTCCGACTCCTGCAAAATAGGCACCGACTCCACAGTCCTGCTTAGAGAGCCACTTTTTGGGTCTTCCACTGACTCTATTTGTGTCCCTTGCACCAAGGATCATGTAAGCCTTGAGTCTGTGTTAGCCATATTACGGTATATTTACCTGCACAGACGTTTCTGGTGCAGTCCTATTCATTTTGATGGTGTCAAGCAATCATGGCCTGCAGTGACTTTCTTCACATCACCAGCCCTAGATGTGCACTGTGGCCGTTTCAGGTTGTTTCCATTGGAATGACTGATTCTCTATTGTCAGACTCTGATTAGTGTTATAATAGAGGGTGATTCAGAGAGGATGGGGCACAAGTAAAGGCCTGTAGTTACAGGATATCCCCATCTCACATACTGATGGCAAACCAATAGGATATGCCAATAGTGTCTGATAGGTGTGGGTCCCATCTTCGGTACCTGCACCTATCTCAGTAACGGGCTCCTGAAAGTCTTCATACAGAACAGAGAGGAGGTTGTGTTTGCACCGTACTCTCCATTGTGTTTGATGGGTATCGAGAGTCGGCACAAGTGCAACCTCCTCTTTGTTCTGGAGACTTTCAGGGGCTGAGGTTGGTGTAAGTCCCAGAGCTGGAACCTGCACCTATCACCTATTGATGGCATGCCCTATCGATTTGCCATTAGTGTGTGAAATGGGACAACCCTCTAAAGCAACATCAGTGGTAAATCACTGAAAACCATTGCAAAGCTGGATTAGTCATAGACACACATTGAACTTGTGTTGTGTATAGATAAAACTTGGATGGATATCGCGTCTTTGAATGTTAATCAGTTTGTGTGATGTTCTCTCGGGTATGAATACTGAAGCCACGATTTTGCAGCATCCTTTTTGATGCTCCCTGTAGAACAGTGATTGGATTGCATTATGAATCTTCATAGGATGTTGAATAGCGAGTGTGAAAACCCAGCGCCACTCCATCAGAACCGTCTCCAGTGGATATAGCCCTGGCCAGACGCGACTTGCCCAGACTGAACTGTGTGATATGGACATGAGGTGAGAATGACTTCTTAGACTGTGCTTACGTCCTTAAAGGGGTTGTCTCACTACAAGGATCGCTGCTTTTCATGTTAAAGATCTTGCAAAAACAAGTCACTTTGCAATATGTGTCCATTAAGATATCCCCTCTTGTATGGGCTGCATCAGCTCCTCAGGTTGCTGTAGCTACAGACCTGTGTGATCTCTCCTGATAGGCTGCTAGTTCTGGTTGCTATAGCTACAGACCTGTTTGATCTCTCCTGATAGGCTGTCAGCACTGGTCACTATAGCTTCAGACCTGTGTTGATCTCTCCTTAGGCTGCTAGTTCTGGTTGCTATAGCTACAGACCTGTTTGATCTCTCCTGATAGGCTGCTAGTTCTGGTTGCCATAGCTACAGACCTGTTTGATCTCTCCTGATAGGCTGCTAGTTCTGGTTGCTATAGCTACAGACCTGGAGTCCTCAGCATCTCATCACTGTAGCCCAGTAGAAGCCAGTAAAATAAAAAAATAAAGCTGAGTAAGCAAGACTGAAGTATGATAACTCGATGTAGTGAGACAACCCCTTTAATTACTGTGCTGAAGATACAAGATGAAGAAGGGTTGGAGGAGCGCAGTGTGTCACTGAATAGCGGCGCCTCGTCCCTGTGTCTGGAATATCTCCCTGTTTATGGCCATTTAAAGGTGTCTCGGCTGTACGTGGCCCAGCTATGGGTGACTGATAATGGTGTCAGTGCTCTTTAATACCATCTCTTTAGCTGAGGGTCAGTGACTGAATAACTACAACATCCTTCAAGTACTCATTGATTCCACAGACCCGACAGAAGATTAACCCGGGCACTTGGCCTTGTCTCCGTGCCCCTCTGGTATCTTATCGGGTTATATTTTTTTTTACATTGCAGTGAAAACCTAGCAGTCGTATTTGATTCGGGCGTTCAGCCAAGTGGGAAACCCAAAATGCACATTAGTTAATAAGAAGCTAATGCTGTTTTATAGCTCCGGTCATATCTGCCCATTGCCAGCGGCAGAGTCACTATATTAGGAGCAGCCTCCTGAGCTTCAGCTATATGTCCCTGCAGAGATCGTACTTGGTGGAAACAGGTGTAGTGTAAAAAACACTTTGTTATCGGCCAGGGTAGACATGACATATATGCAAAGCAGCTGGGCACGCGGCCAGATCCGGAGCGCTCGAACAGATGGACGGGCTGCGGACCACCCCAATATCACAGTCTCCGCTAACAGATTTCTCTCTTAACACACAACCTATGGATGTCATATATTTAGCCGATTATACGTCTACTTAAAAGCCTCCCTAGTAGCTGCTGCGGAGAGCCAGACAAGCTTTAGGATTCATTTGATTGAATATTTTGTAAAAAAAAAATATATATAAAAAAAATGAATAAATGGCCCGAATTAGAGTGCACAAAAAAATGTTTGACTTTAAAGGTCCGTGAACAAATGCAGCAAATCAAAGGGTTTCAGTGATGCTGTGACTCACCAGGCTGCCATACTAATGGAATTACCCACAAGCCTCTTGCCTTTTTTTTTTTCTTGTAAGAACATAATCTAATCGCACCATGTCCGTCTGTAATTGGTGGCTCTTCATCTCAGACTTTTCAATGCAACCAGACAACAAGGTTTAATGATATCAAAATGTAGGAAGAGCTGAAGGCTGAGCGTGCACTAATGTCTGCACATATGCCCCAGTTCAGTCACCTTTGTAGGAGGGAGCGGGCTGCATAGCGTGTGTAACCTGTTGTGGCATCAGAGTAGCAAGGCGACCCAGGGTGCTGCAGCGATGCTACAAGTGGCTGAGACCTTCACAAATAGCACCTTATAGAGCTTTACTAATCTATAGAGGGGCATTGTGTTTATTCTCCAGTCGCATCCAGAGCTGCATTCACAGTGCTAATGGTTCACTTGAACTAGCATGCACAAAGCTGCGCTTGTATAGTGGTGGCAGACTGGCCAAACCTGTGGAAAACCACCAAGCATGAAACTGAATCGGGATAGTTTGAAAAGGTTTTTTGAAGCTTTTTAAAAACCTGCCTGTCACCTCCCACTGCACTTAAAGGGGTTTTACCACAAAGGCATTTCATGCCTGGTTTGTCCTGCTTCAGCTTTCAGTGTGTTCAGAAGGGGGTGTGTATGATTTGTTTGAACTGCATACTATGTGATCCAGCAGGCTTGACATCACCATGCCTATCCCCACAGTGTGCTCACTCTAGTCACACAAAGGTATTTTTTTTATATAAAGAGCTGTGATTAGCTACAATGTAGCTGAGTGGTTAGTGCTTCTGCCTTTCAGCATTAAGGGTCCTAGGCAGAATCGGTCTCAAGCTATTACGCATTGTCTGCGCTGTTGGAGGAACATGTTTGCGGTGTGTAAATGTATGATCTGCAACATCCCATGTGGACCCGGCCTTATACAGATATTGGGGAACCTGGAACTTTTCTGGTCATGTAGGCGAATCTCCTCCAAATCTCTGGTGAGCATTAAACCCTCATGAACCTACACCTTGGTTTCTAAGAAGTTTTGGATCCTTGAATCCACTTGGCTGAGTGGCATGAGTCAGGCTGGTTTGGTTGCAGCAATGGCTCTTTGGGAGCGGCACTGCTCCCATACCTCATCCTCCCACTACTGTCCAGTATGATCTTGGGGAATCCTTGAGACTAAACAGGGAAAATCTTGTGTTCTTTGTTTTTTTCAGGAAACTGAGCATTAAGCAAATGGCTGGGCGCCGTCTTCGCTGCCTCTTACTGATGTTGAAAGGCGCAGGAGATATAAAACGCCATTATTATATTCCATAAATGTATATTCCTACTGCAAAGTTCTCCTGGCGTAAGCGCAGTCACAGACATTTCAGTCAGTTTACTAAATAGACCCCGATGCATTGAATCCATTACTTGTGAGCTGACATTTCGCCTGTGTGCGCTCCATGTGTCTGCTCTCCTAGAAGGGTCCCCAGAATATTTACACACTCATAACATTTTAATGGGGCTTCCAGTTTTTTTTTTTATCCCGTCGCTTCTTTTTCTCCCAGAGGTTCTCAGGACGGTTGAGCAGCGAGCCCCCAACAGCTGCTCGCCTGTCAGGTCTACCTGGATGATTTGCTGTGGGACCTGGTGATGTCGCTCCGACACTCCGGTGTGATAACCGCCAGGTACTGCAAGGTCGTCATATCCCTGAGCTGATAAAACGAGCCTCATTGTGCGGTAAATGCTGAACACTGAATTTAACTTTCACTCCTAGTGCGGATTGCCAGTTCTCTCTCCTGACTCCCACGCTGCCTCCAGGCTTGACTGGGCCACAGGATTTTCATGTGATGGCAAAAGACAAACGCTGAGATGTGGTGAATGAAGGTTTATTAAATGCAAAATAATCAGGAGACGGTGAATTGCTGTGCAGAGCGCGGCGCAGGATGCAGGGCCTGGTGCAGAGCAGTGCGGTCTGGACTCCGGGGGTCAATAGCCTTTAAAGGGAACCTGACTAATGGTTATGCTGAGAGTCGGCCCTCCAGCTGTTGGGAAGCTACAACTCCCATCATGCATTTATATAATCTATATCTGTGGGAATGATGGGAGATGTATTTTCCCAATAGCTGGAGAGCCAGCATTGCAAACCTCTGTGATAGAGGAAGAGAAGCTGAGCTCTGTGATTGGTTTATATGATTTGGAGTAAATCCTGATAGGACTCCTTAAAGGGAACCTGTCACATAGTTTATGCCCCCCTTTCTGAGGGCAGCACAAGCTAGTGTCAGACCTGCTGTTCCCAGCGCTGGGCCCCTTATTCTGTAAGATGCAGCAGTTTTAGAGCATTTACCCCTTAAATCTTATTCATGAGCAGGTGTTAGCTCCACCCACCAAAGGCTAGCCCCTCCCATTGACAGTTATTCCCATGTTTCTACCTATTCAAAGTAATAGGTTTGTCAGTTGAGGTGGGCGGAGCCTCAGATGGGGGGGTTGAAAAAAAACTGACTCTGAAGGACTCTTCGAATGACTCTTCTGGCTGAAAACTGCAGATTTGAGCACTAAGGGCGCGTTCCCACTGCACAGGACAAATACCGGCCGGTATTTGTCCTGTTTTGTGCCCGTCCCCACGGCTGCGGGGGGGACGGCTTTTCTCCGCGATGAGCGGAAAACAGCCCTCCCCCCCTCCCATTGAGAAGCACATCTTCCGTCGGGAAACCGGACGGAAGATTGTGCTTCTACAATGTTTTGCCGCCGACGGCAAAACCTGTGCAGTGGGGACAGTGGGGACTGCTGCATGGGTTTTCCATAGAGCACAATTGTGCTAATTTTCGGCCGGTTTTTCAGGCGGTCTGAAAAACCGCAAACCGGCTGAAAAACCGGACGAAAACCTGTGCAGTGGGGACATGCCCTAAATACTCTAAAACTACAGCATCTTACAGAATAAGGGGCACAGCGCTGGAAACAGCAGGTCTGACACTACCTTGTGCTGTCCTCAGCCAGGGGGGCACAACCTATGTGACAGGTTCCCTTTAAGAGACAGTTCAAATCATCATTACCTTAACCACATACATTGATTGACCACTTTCCTTCTAAGGCTATGTTCACTATACTTTATGCTGATGTACATTTTGAGTATTTCATGCTGACTTTGCCTTGCTTTCTTATGTCCAAATTTATATTTAAAAATGTAACTAAAAATTGTTTAATAAAAAAAAGTTTATGTTCACACGGCGTGTTGCAGAGAGTAATTGTGCTGCAATGCACCTGAATTACGCCCAGCAAATATGGGAAAATGTGTTATGATAACCCGGCGTCTTCCCCGGCGCATACTGTGCACCCGTCAAAAGAACAGACATATCACTTCTTTCGGGCGAGTGCACAGTAAGGAAAATGAAAGTAATAGGAGGCTGGGCCATAGCGAGGGCTAGCGTGTACTTTCAACAACAGGCTTAATGCGGCGTGTACCTGCTGTGTGAACATACCCTATCAGTGTGTGTACAGAGCAAACTGTCAATCACTGTATGTGGGTGGGATCAGCAGGAGTTTCTCTTTTAAGAGTCCTATTAGGATTTACTCAGAAATCCTGCTCTAAATCCTATAAAACTTTATATCAAAGAGTTCAGCTTCTCTCCCCTCTATCACCTCCTGCTCTCAGGGAGCAGTAAAGGGGTTTTGCCATGATGTAATGTTGACGTGGGATCCTCCAAAATGGGTATTTAATCACTTTTCTAAATATATGTGATTACAAAAAGTGAAGCCTTTGAGAGCTACAGCATTGCTCAGTCCCACTTAGTTTCCTGAAAGTTAACATTAGACAGGCTTGGGTGTTTGCACTTCTTATCTGATGACAGGGAACATGAAGGGGCTTACAAGGGGCTGGGGAGAAAGTGCAGTGTATGAGTCTGTCTGCTGTATAGAGAATCTACTGTTGTAATGGTATTATTTGAGTAAACGTTTGAGACGCTCCCTGCTTCTTTGCTCTCTGCTCACCCGCTCCCTCTAACCCCTGCAGCCATTCATGACTCAGCATGCTTTGTTTATATTCTCCCCTGAGCTGATAAGAGGTAAGGAACTTGCTTCATGGCAAAACCCCTTTAAACCCCCTTCCTTGAGAGAGGACCCTTCAGCTTTCCTGACATGTTTGCGTTATCAAACTTGTGTTTCCCGTTCAGTACCAATTTGGAGCACCTTTCCTTATCTCTGCATTGAGCTGTTCCTTTATTATTCCTCCTGAGTAAGAGATGACAACGGTCACCATTCCTCTTGTCAAGTGGGTGTGTCTACAGCCTGACACTGCCCAATCAATGTTATCTGGGTCATAACTGTAGGAACACACCCTATAAGGGGATGTGGAGTAGTTATCAATGTGTTTATACATTTCCAGGAGGATGAACAGAGCAATGAAGGAAATAATGCTTTGGTATTTTGCTAGAACAACACAGGCTTTTCCTATAACATTTCAGGAGAGGACAGGTTTATTAGAGTTTGTTCACACAACGGATTTTGACATCCCGTTCATAAAATCCGCATCCCATTCATTTGCATGGAAAATCTGTGCTGCAGTTCATATAGAGGATTTCAAATCTGAGATGCGGGACACAAAAGCAATGAGTGTCACCTCTTTGATGCAGAATCCATTCACATCCACGTGGGATGCAGATTTGTCCCATTATAGTAGAATCTGCACTGAAAGTTTGCATAGAAAGATGCAGATTTTAGACACAAATTCTTCTCTATTGTTGGCTCTTTCTGTGTGGGAAAAATCCGCCGCCTGCACGCACCCTGAAAGCATGTTCCAATTTTTGTTTAAAGCTTGCTATACTCCGATCAGAGCTAAAACTTCCCACTGCTGAGCGTTTGCTTCAGTGTACCCGCCCAGATTGCTGTCTGTTCCGCTCAGAGCGCATTCCCTAGACTGGATCCAGCGGAAATAGACAACTGTGAGACATATTAGGTCTGTACAGATTTCCAGCTATTCAATTACAGCCAGCAGAGCTCATTATGAGCGGAGGCCATGATGCTAATGTGAACAGAGACCAAATTAGACCGTGATGAAGCTTTATTTACACAAAACCTGAAAATCCCTTAAGGGTACAACCACAAGGGGCAGAACCGCAGCTCTGTCCCAGGTAATCCTGCCGCAGTGAGTGTGCATTACATCAGGTGGATATTGGTGCAGATTCACCTCTGTGGATTTTGGTACATATTATATCATTAGGAAGTTATCATTTAAAAGGCGTCAGTGGAGCAGATGCATCCTCCTGTGTAAACTTGGAGCAGACAGTCTGCGCCGCATGGATCATAGCGCTGATAAATCTGGGCAGGCTTACTCGCTCCGGTCTAACCTTACACCTTTTTTTTTTTTTTAATATGTTTATTAAAAAAAAAAATTACACTTATAAAAGAAACACTCATGCCTCCTAAAGATTCTTAGACATGCAACACAGGAGTCGATTAAGAGGATACATATAATAGCAAGCATACTAAAGGTGTCCCAAAAACCAATTCTTCTATAATGACTAACCAAAAGGCCCCCATAAGCTTCAATTTTCTAACACATAAAAACCCAAGAACCTAAAACAATGACCAGACAAGACACACACGACAAAAATACAACAAAGATTTAAAAAAAGGGGGGGGGATGGGGGGCTCTCCATTGCCTCAGGGTGGGAAGCCCACTTGGGTCAGAGTAAGATGTCTGTTATTTTTTCTGAGGTCTGGACATGTCCCTTGAGAGATATATGCAGGGCCGCCAACAGAAATTTCAGGGCCCCATACAGCTGAAGCACCTGGGCCCCCCCTGTAAACCCCACTCCCAGCAACCTGATTGCCCCAGCAACCCGATTGCCCCGCCCCCAGCAAAAAAACGGCCTCTTTGGATATAAATGCGCCCATTTTACCACATAATACAGTATTCCAAAAAAAACTGTATTATGTGGTACTATACCATGTGAGTCACATATCTGTCTGTCTCACATATCATAGACACAGGGCTAAGTAGCTCCATCCATATCCCCCTCCACCCACATACAATATCCCCTCCACACACATACAATATCCCCCTCCACCACATACACTATCCCCCTCCACCCCACATACAGTAACCCCCTCCACCCGCATACAATACCCCCTCCACCCTGCATACAATATCCCCCTCCACCCACATACAATTTCCCCCTCCACCCACATACCTATCCCCCTCCACCCACATACAATATCCCCTCCAGCCACATACAATATCCCCCTCCACCCCCCATACAATATCCCCCTCCACCCACATACAATATCCCCTCCAGCCACATACAATATCCCCCTCCACCCACATACAATATCCTGCTCCATCCACAACAATATCCCCCTCCCTCCCCCATACAATATCCCCCTCCCCCCACATACACATCCCCCTCCACCCACATAACATATCCCCCTCCACCCAAATACAATATCTCCCTCCACCCACATACAATATCCCCTCCCCCCCACATACAATATCCCCCCCACCCACATACAATATCCCCCCACCCACATACAATATCCCCCTCCACCCACATACAATATGCCCTCCACCCACATACAATATCCCCACCTCCACCCACATTTAAATACCCCCTCCACCCACATACAATAAACCCCCTCCACCCACATACACTATCCCCCTCCCTCCACATACAATATCCCCTCCACCCACATACAATATCTCCCTCCACCCACCTACAATATCCCCTCCACCCACATCCACCCACATACAATATCCCCCTCCACCCGCATACAATATCCCCCTCCACCCACATACAATATCCCCTCCACCCACATACAATATCCCCCTCCACAGGCATACAATATCCCCTCCACCCGCATACAATATCCCCCTCCACCCGCCTACAATATCCCCCTCCACCCGCATACAATATCCCCCTCCACCCACATACAATATCCCCCTCCACCCACATACAATATCCCCTCCACCCACATACAATATCCCCTCCACCCACATACAATATCCCCTCCACCCACATACAATATCCCCCCCCCCGCCACATACAATATCCCCCTCCACTCACAATACAATATCCCCTCCACCCACATACAATATCCCCCTCCACCCACATACAATATCCTCCTCCACCCACATACAATATCCCCCTCCACTCACATACAATATCCCCCTCCACTCACATACAATATCCCCCTCCACTCACATACAATATCCCCCTCCACCCACATACAATATCCCCCTCCACCCACATACAATATCCCCCTCCACCCACATACAATATCCCCCTCCACCCACATACAATATCCCCCTCCACCCGAATACAATATCCCCCTCCACCCACATACAATATCCCCCTCCACCCACATACAAAATCCCCCTCCACCCACATACAATATCCCCCTCCACCCACATACAATATCCCCCTCCACCCGAATACAATATCCCCCTCCACCCACATACAATATCCCCCTCCACCCACATACAATATCCCCCTCCACCCACATACAATATCCCCCACCCCCCACAGACAAGAGCGCCCACCACCCCCAGACAATATCCCCCCTCCACCCGCATTCAATATCCCCCTCCACCCGCATACAATTTTCCCCTCCACACTCATACACTATCCCCCCCCCCCCATACCCAAAATTCCCCCCCACCCGCATACAATATCCCCCTCCACCCGCATACAATATCCCCCTCCACCCCATACAATATCCGCCCCCTCCACCCACAAAAAATAACCCCCCCCCTCCCCACCCACATACACTATCCCCCCCACCCACATACAATATCCCCCTCCACCCACATACAATACCCCTCCACCCACATCCACCCACATACAATATCCCCCTCCACCCGCATACAATATCCCCCCCACCCACATACAATTTCCCCCTCCCCCCCACATACAATATCCCCCCCCACCCACATCCACCCACATACAATATCCCCCTCCACCCGCATACAATATCCCCCTCCACCCACATACAATATCCCCCTCCACCCACATACAATATCCCCCTCCACCCACATACACTATCCCCCTCCACCCACATACAATATCCCCCTCCACCCACATACAATATCCCCCTCCACCCACATACAATATCCCCTCCACCCACATACAATATCCCCTCCACCCACATACAATATCCCCCTCCACCCACATACACTATCCCCCTCCACCCGCATACAATATCCCCCTCCACCCACATACAATATCCCCTCCACCCACATACAATATCCCCTCCACCCACATACAATATTTCCCCCCCACCCACATACAATATCCCCCCCACCCACATACAATATTCCCTCCACCCACATACAATATCCCCCTCCCGCCCCCATACAATATCCCCCCCCCATCACATACAATATCCCCCCCCCCCCACATACAATATACCCCCCCCCCCACATAACATATCCTCCTCCACCCACAGACAATATCCCCCTCCACCCACAGACAATATCCCCCCTCCACCCACATACAATACCCCCCTCCACCCACATACACTATCCCCTCCACCCACATAACCCAATATCCCCTCCACCCACATAAAAAATATCTCCCTCCCACCCCACATACACATCCCCCTCCACCCCCCAACACTATCCCCCGCCACCCCCAAAACAATATCCCCCTCCACCACATACAATTATACCCTCCACCCACATACAATATCCCCCTCCACCCACATACAATATCCCCCCTCCCCCCCCCCTACAATATCCCCCTCCACCCACATACAATTTCCCCCCTCCACCCACATACAATATCCCCCTCCCACCCCCATACAATATCCCCCTCCCACCCGCATACAATATCCCCCTCCACCCACATACACTATCCCCCTCCACCCACATACAATATCCCCTCCACCCACATACAATAAACCCCTCCACCCACATACAATATCCCCCTCCACCCACATACAATATCCCCCTCCACGTTTCCCTTGGTCACTCACCTCGCCAACCTTCTAAAATAAAACACCAGCAAGAAAGTTACAATGGTAACTCCTATCACAGGGTTAGGTGTTCCCTCACTCACTCCCTCACAATCAGGGACACGTGTACGCTGCCACTATACCCGCCCCGATATAACCTAGAATACTACTATATGGAGACTACATAGTGATCTGACACCAGCTCAGGTCACATCACATTACAGTGAATACAGCACTGATCCAGTAAAGAAGTAAAATAACCCCTGAAATCTGAGACTCACCGGAGACGTCCTATCTCATGAGTCGTTCTCTTCTCTTGAGTCGTTCTTTTTCCCTTCTCTTCTGCATCCGTTCCACACCGCCATGAGGACTTGTCCCGGCCACAACTCATCCCTGCAGAAATTACACAAATATCTTAGAATCCTCACTTTTCCAGCATCTCTTTACCTATTCCCACCTCTGTACAAACTTCCCAGGGGTGGGGGAGCGGGTAGGCATAGTCAGGGCCCCCTTTTAGGCAGCGTCAGGGCCCCCTTTTAGGTATAGTCAGGGCCCCCTATAGACAGTGCCCCCTTTTAGCCAGCGTCAGGGCCCCCTTTTAGCCAGCGTCAGGGCCCCCTTTTAGGTATAGTCAGGGCCCCCTTTTAGGTATAGTCAGGGCCCCCTTTTAGCCAGCGTCAGGGCCCCCTTTTAGCCAGCGTCAGGGCCCCCTTTTAGCCAGCGTCAGGGCCCCCTTTTAGCCAGCGTCAGGGCCCCCTTTTAGGGAAAAGTCAGGGCCCCCTTTTAGGTATAGTCAGGGCCTGCTTTAATAAGAAAAAAAAAAAAAACACTTACCTGAGCCCCGCTCCTGGACGCTCCGGCTCTCTGATCTTCCTGCCGGCTCCTGCCGCTCTGCATAGGCAGCGCGGTGAAGTGACGTCACCGCGCCGCCTACGTCAGTAGTAGGGGCCGGCGCCCGGCAGGCTGAAGGCCTAAGTCCTCCAGCCTGCCAGAGCGGTCGGCGGAGTGCAGCGTTAGTGGCGCTGTGCTCCGCTGACACCGCGCAGCCCCGGGAGTCGGGGACATTAGTCCCCGACTCCCGGGCCGGTCTCTGAGCGCTCGGGACGCAGGGACCGGAGGCGCGGCCAGGCCCCGGGGAGCGACGGCACTGCCTCCAGGGCCCCAAGGAGCTCCGGGCCTGCACTGTGGGCCAGCCTGAGCCTGGTTCGGCGGCTGCGCCACCGGGCCCCGCTGCAAAATGAGTAATAAGGGAGCCCGCTTGCAGCGGGCCCCGTTATTCCACCGGGCCCCATACGGGAGTACTGGTTGTACCCCCTGTATGGATGCCCTGGATATATGTATATCTTCCAGGAGCTATACAAATAATGTAGATTAGAGAAGGTACAGATGCTCACGGTGCCATTTCGGAATTTGGGTAAACCCCAAGGTCCTGTTAGAGCCCCCTCTCCAGATCCCATTTAGTAAACCAAAAAGGGAACCCTTACACCTTCTGTTTTTTGGGTTTTCTTTGGCCACGGTTTGTGCCAAAAAATTTTGATGCTTTTTTGGGGGGCATGGTTTGGGAAGTTTTTTGCCCCCCTTTTGTTGGATGAAGCACAGAAGTGTCTAAAACACGTAATAAATGTGGTATAAGGCCCGTACACCACTATTGTGTCGCACATTGCCATAGGAAATATGTTTAATAAACCACAGCTATGAATTCTCCGGATTTGTAACGATTTTAGAGCAAAATCCACAATAAAAACATTTCACTGCAGATTTTGACTTCTCCGGTGAAATCCAGCGCGCAGCGTGTGCATGATATTTCTCATCTCAGCCACTTTTCGCTCCGGTTTTTTTTTTTTTTATTGTGGACGTACCCCGAATGTTTGATATAAGTGTTGCGGAAGGATGACCGCCCCCCTGAGAAGGGTTTTGTAATCTTACTAGCTCAGCGCCTTACTTGGGCATTAATTCATTTAGATCTCACTTTATGGGGGGACGGGGGCCCTTTTATGTTTTCTATCTGAGTTGCACCCCGCACCATTCATCATCATGTGCGGGGGTTTTTCCTGTTCCTGGCCTTTGCATCCAGGTTTTGTGTGGTGCTATTTTCTTCATTCGGATTTAACCCTTTTTACCGAGAGAAAAATAATACAGGAGCTATAAGCCAGTGACTGAAATACGGAGCCTGAGCTGTGATGCTGGTGCCATATGGGGAGATGTCATAGGTCACCGTGGTGCAGGATAGGAGCCTGAGCTGTGTGCTGGTCCAATGGGAGTGTCTTAGGGACCAGGTGCAGGATAGGAGCCTAGCTGTGATGTGGTCCATTGGGGAGATGTCATAGGTGACCATGGTGCAGGATAGGAGCCTGAGCTGAGATGCTGGTGCCATATGGGGAGATGTCATAGGTGACCATGGTGCAGGTTAGGAGCCTGAGCTGGGATGCTGGTGCCATATGGGGAGATGTCATAGGTGACCATGGTGCAGGTTAGAGCTGAGCTGTGATGCTGGTGCCATTGGGGGGGATGTCATGGGGGACCCTGGGCAGTTAGGAGCCTGAGCGTGATGCGGGTGTATGAAGAGTTATAGGTGACCAGGTGCAGGTTAGGGGCCTGAGCACGATTTCTGGGCCAATGGGGGAGATGTCATGGTGACCTGGGCAGGATAGGGGGGTGAGTGTGATGTGGGGCATATGGGGAGATGTCATAGGTGACCATGTGCAGGATAGGGGCCCGAGCGGTGCTGGGGCCTATGGGGAGATGTCAAGGGGACCTGGTGCAGGGTAGGGGGCTGAGTGTGATGCGGTGCCATATGGGGAGATGTCTAGGTGACCATTTGGTGCAGTTAGGAGCTGGGCTGTGATGCGGTGCCCTATGGGAGATGTCATAGGGGACCCTGGTGCGGATAGGAGCCTGAGCTGTGATTTCTGGGGCCCTTGGTGAGATGTCTAGGGACCGTGGTGAATAGGAGCCGATGGAGCTGGTCCATATGGGGGATGTCATAGGTGACCATGGTGCAGGTTAGGAGCCTGAGCTGTGATGCTGGTGCCATATGGGGAGATGTCATAGGTGACCATGGTGCAGGATAGGAGCCTGAGCTGTGATGCTGGTGCCATATGGGGAGATGTCATAGGTGACCGTGGTGCAGGATAGGAGCCTGAGCTGTGATGCTGGTGCGATATGGGGAGATGTCATAGGTGCCCTGGGCAGTTAGGAGGCCCGAGCACGATGCTGGTGCCATATGGGGAGATGTCATAGGTGACCATGGTGCAGGTAAGGGGCATGAGCTATGATGCTGGTGCCATATTGGGAGATGTCATAGGTGACCATGGTGCAGGTTAGGAGCCTGAGCTACGATGCTGGTGCCATATGGGGAGATGATGGTGACCGTGGGGGCAGGTTAGGGGCCGAGCTGTGGTGCTGGGGGCCCTATGGGGAGATGTCATAGGTTACCATGGGCAGGTTTAGGGCCCGAGCTGTGGGTGCTGGTGCCATAGGGGAGATGCATAGTGACCATGGTGAGGGTTTGGCCTGAGCTGTGGCTGGTTCCCCTATGGGAGTGTCATTGGTGACCATGGTGCAGGTAGGAGCCCGAGCTTGATGTGGTGCCTATGGGGGAATTCTAGGGGAGGGTCAGGAAGGGGCTGAGCTGTGATGCTGGTGCCATTTGGGGGGATGTCATGGGTGCGTGGGCAGGTTTGGGCCGGGTCATAGGGGACCATGGGGCGATTAGGGGCCTGAGCTGTGATGTGGTGCCATATGGAGATGTCAAGGTGGGAATGGTGATTTGGGGAGGAGCTGGATGCTGGTCCATAGGGGGATGTCATAGGTGACCGTGGTGCAGATTGGGGTGAGCTGTGATCGGTGTCTGAGGGAGGTAGGTGGTGGTGGGGTTGGGGCCCTGAGTGTGATCTGTCCCATAGGGGGAGATGTCATAGGTGCCCGGGCAGGTGGGGGCCGGGTACGATTGGGTCCCCTTATTTTATTATTATTTTTTTTCTTTTAAAGCGCCATTGTTCCAGGGCGCTGTACATTCGAGGGGGGTTTCATACATTACATAAGTAAAACAAGTAAGTGAAAAGGGGTAAGAAAATTGGGGAAAGACGAGGGAGAGGGGGACCCTGCCCGCGGGGTTACAATCTAAAAGGAGGGGGGGAAGAGAAAAGGGGTGAGGGGCGAAGTCTGTGGGGGAAGTAGGCCAAATTTTAGTGAAGGGTTATAGGAAACCTAAAAGAGGTGGGTTTTTCAGGTTTCTTTTGAAGCTGGTGAAAGTGGAGGAGATTTTGATGTGTTGGGGCAGTGGTTCCCCAGAGGGGGGTGAGCAGGGTTAGAAGTTTTGGACGGTTGTGTGAGGAGTGAAAAAGGGGAAGAAAGGGGAGAAGGTCCTGTGAGGGGGGGGAGAGTGCGTGGGGGGGAGAATTGGGAAAATTGGGCAGAGATGTTGGGGGGGAGGGGGCATGGAGAGCCTTGTAGGTCAGGGTTAGTAGCTTGAAATAAATTTTCGGGGGCAATGGGGAGCAGTGAAGGGATTGGAGAGGGGAGAGGCAGAGGAGTAGCGAGGAGGAGGTGGATAAAACGGCAGCAGAGTTTAAAGGGTGGATTGGAGGGGAGTAGGGTGCTAGCTGGGAGGCCACAGAGAAGGGTGTTGCAGTAGTCTAGGGGGGGAGATACAAGGGCATGGACCAGCATTTTTTTTGTTTTTCATGGGGGAGGATGAGGGGATGCGAGAGATTTTTTTCAGGTGAGGGGCAGCAGAGGGGGAGGGTTTGGATGGTTTGAAAGATAGAGGGAGTCTAGGGGTTCCCCCCGACAGCGGACTTTTGGGGGACCGGGGGGAAGGTAGAGCCGTTGCTGTAATAGAAGATCAGGGGCAGGGGGGAGAGTTTTGGGTGGTGGGGAAAATGTGGGGTTCTGTTTTCTCCAATTTAGTTTTAGGAGACGTGTGAAAGAAGGGGGGAAATGGGGGGACAAGCAGTAGGGATTTTGGGGAGAAAGAGGTGACTCTGGGCCAGAGTGTAGAGTTGGGTTCATCAGCATACAGGGGTAATAAAGCCTGTGAGGCTATGACCTGACCGGGGCCCAAGGTGTAGTTTGAGAAGAGTTGGACCGGGGATGACCCTTGGGGGACCCGACAGAGAGGGGCCCGGGGGAGGGTGGAGCGAGAATGGAGACGCTAAAAGTCCATCAGTGAGGTACAGGAGACCCAGGAAAGACCCAAGCCCGTGATGCGGGGGGAGGAGAGGATTTGAAGGGGGGAAGGGGGGACATGTAAAGGGCAGAGGACAGGTCCAAGAGGGGGAGCACAGAGTAGTGGCATAGGCTTTAGCAGTTTTTAGATCATTAGTGACTTTGGTTAGGCAGTTTCGGTAAGTGGTGGGGGGAAAACCAGATTGTGGGGTAAGAAGAGAGTTGGAGGAAGATGGAGGGCACTGAAGATAGTGTGCTGCTCGAGGATTTTGGGAAGAAAAGGGAGCAGTGAGATGGGGGGATAGTTGGACAGAGAAAAGGGGTCAAGGGTTGTTTTTTGGGGGACATGTCATAGGTGACGTGGTGCGGTTGGAGCCTGAGCTGTTTTGGTGGGGCCTTTGGGGGGGATGTCATAGGTACCTGGTGCAGGTTAGGGCTGAGCTGTGATGTGGGCCCTTTTTTGGGAGATGTCAAGGTGACCCCTGGTGCAGGATAGGAGCCTGAGCCCGGATGTGGTGCCTATGGGGAGATGTCATAGGGGACCCTGTGCAGGGTAGGAGCCGAAACTGTGATGCTGGTGCCCTATGGGGAGATGTCAAGGTTGTGGGGGCAGGGTAGGAGCCTGAGTGTGATGCTGGGGGCCATGGGAGATGTCATAGGTGACCATGGTGCAGGATGGGCCTGAGTACGACTGGGGCCCTATGGGGGGAATGTCATAGGTGCCATGGTGCAGGATTGGAGCCTGAGTGTGATGCTGGTCCATTTTGGGGGAAAGTCATAGGTACCCCTGGTGCGTTTGGAGCCTGGCTGTGATGCTGGTGCCATATGGGGGATGTCTAGGTGACCGTGGTGCAGATTTTGGGGCCGAGCTGTGATGCTGGTGCCATATGGGGAGATGTCATAGGTGACCGTGGTGCAGGTTAGGAGCCAGAGATGTCATAGATGACCATGGTGCAGATTAGGAGCCTGAGCTGTGATGCTGGTGCCATATGGGGAGATGTCATAGGTGACCATGGTGCAGGTTAGGGGCCTGAGCTGTGATGCTGGGCCAATGGGGAGATTATAGGGGACCGGGTGCAGGTTAGGGGCCTGAGCTGTGATGCTGGTGCCATATGGTGAGATGTCATAGGTGACCATGGTGCATGTTAGGAGCCTGAGCTGTGATGCTGGTGCCATATGGGGAGATGTCATAGGTGACCCCTGGTGGGGTTAGGAGCCTGAGCTGTGATGGGGGCTGTTGAAGAATGTATAGGGACCGTGGTGCAGGATAGGAGCCTGAGCTGTGATGCTGGTGCTGTATGAAGAGATGTCATAGGTGACCGTGGTGCAGATTAGGGGCCTGAGCTTGATGTGGGGCCATATGGTGGGTGTCATAGGGGGACCGTGGTGCAGGTTGGGCCGAGCTGTGATTTGGTGCCATATGGGGGATGTTTATAGGTGACCGTGGTGCAGATTGGAGCCTGACTGTGATGCTGGTGCCTATGGGGATGCATAGGTGACCGTGGTGCAGGTTAAAGGGGTGACTGTGATGTGGTGCTGTAGAGGGGGATGTCTAGGTGACCATGGGGCAGATTAGGAGCCTGAGCTGTGTGCTGGTGCTATGGGGAGATGGGCATGGTGACCCTGGGCAGGATAGGAGCCTAGCTGTGATGCTGGTGCCTAGGGGAGATGCTGGTGACTGGTGCAGGTTAGGGGGCCCGGCTGGATGCTGGGCCTATGGGAGATGTCATAGGTACCTGGTGCAGTTTTGGGGTGAGCTGTGATGCTGTGCCTTTTTGGGGAGATTCATGGGGACCTGGTGATTTGGACTTGCTAGCCGGGGAAGCCTGTCCAAAGCCTCATTCACATGCTGTTTCTGGCCCCTGATATTCAGTCAGGATACTGTAAAAGTTTCTAACGACAGACAGGTTCATTGACTTCTATAGGACAAGTGTACACCACAGCGTAGTTGACCACGAGTGATGGTCCTGTACTGGTCTCCATTCATTTGAAAGTGGGCGGGGTGCAGGAAACCCAAAAGGAGGGGGTCCCCTTTCCCCCTATAAGTTAAAGAATATAGCCAAATACAACATATAGTTTGCACAAAAAAAAAATTTCTGAAAAAAACAATTGCACCCCCCCATTTACAAGCTTGCAAGGTTGGGTTTTCCTTTTTTTTTTTGTCTCTGGAAATGGGGTCGGTTTACCCCATGAGAAAAATGGTTTTGGGGTCTTTGAGAGGTAAAGATAGCGAAGGACCCCTGCCTTGAATCCCCTTGGTATCGGGGGGGGGGGTTAAAAATTTTTTGATCAAAAGGTGAACTAAAAATCTCAAAATTTTTTTCATTTATACGGTATGCCCCGGGGGTTGGGCGCGCCCGTCCCCCTTTGGCTCTGGTAAAGATCTCCGTCCCTTCGTAGGTAAAACCGCTTCCCTTTCTCAGCCCGTCTCCTGTATAGTGTGAAATCTCATTTTCACACCTACATGGGAAATGCTTAACGGGAAAAGAGAACCCTCCAGAGAGTGTGTGACAACAGCGCGGCCGTGGCCGGAGATCAGGACCGCGGACAGGGACGGGTTGGGACTAATTATACAGTCACATAACAGTGTCACTTTCTAATTCGTTTCCTGTTGTATTTTGTGATCTCCAGGAACCGGAGATTCAAATACTCCATGATTTTTTGAGGCAAGTTCATTTTATTTTACTCTTTCATGTCCTTCATTGACGGGAAGAAGGTACAAGATACTCCGGTGCTATTAAATCCCATTATCCTCCGCATTGTCTTCTATGCTGATAAGTTTTAGCCCCGTTCACACGGCTTTTCTGCGCGGATTGGCGCCGTACTGCGCGCCGGATGCGCTTCAGTACGGCCCAATCCGCGGCAGAACAGTGGAACCCGTGGTATCCTCCCGCTCGGCAAAAATCCGCCGGGGGGAGAAAGTGAATGCACATTATTTACGGCGCGCGCGCGGTAAAACAATGCATTGTATATGGGGCCGGGAGCGGCGCCCCCGCCGCGCTCCGGCGCCCCCCCGTCCTCGCCCTTATTCACGGCGGTTTTGTGCGCTCAATACGGCGCACAAAATCCGTCGGAATAAGCCGTGTGAACACGGCCTTAAGTGGCTGACCTGGAACCAAACCCTTTTCTGCGCTTGTTGATTTTTGGCTTTACGACCAGAAGTTTCCCCAGTGCTGTATAGTAGCAGTGTCCTCCACACCTCCAGAACAGTGAGTGAGAGTCGTGGTAGTGGCCATATAACTGGACAGAAAGGTTTTCACTTAAAGGGGTTTTGCCACGATGTAATGTTGACGTGGGATCATCCAAAATGGGTATTTAATCACTTTTCTAAATATATGTGATTACAAAAATTGCAGCCTGAGAGAGCTACAGGCTGCCTTACCTGCCCCTAGTTACTTAAAAGCTTCTATTAGATATGACCTGACAAGAGCTGCTGGCCATATCACACTTCTTATCTGATGAGAGGGAGCTGAAGAAGCTTTAAAGGCACCGGGTAGAAATATGTTGTCTTTTGAATACAGAATCCACTAGTTGTAGTGTGATTATCTGAGTAGATCCCTGCTTTATCTGATGACAGAGAACATGAAGAAGTTTTTAAGGCACCGGGTAGAAATATGTTGTCTTTTGTATACAGAATCCACTAGTTGTAGTGTGATTATCTAAGTACATCCCTGCTTTAACAAATGACAGAGAACATGAAGAAGCTTTCAAGCTGCTGTAGCTGCTGTGGAGAAAGCTGTTGTCGTTTGTATACAGAATCCACTAGTTGTAGTTTGATTATTTGAGTGAGCATTTCACACGATCCCTTATGCAGGGCTCTGTGCTCTGGTTGTGTCTCTCTCTTAGCTCAACATGGCTTGTTTACATTTGCTTCTTATCAGATAAGGCACCTCCTGGCAAACCCCTTTAAGAAATGAAAAAAAAAAACTTTTTATCTTTTTTTTTTCTTTTGGAACAAGAATGTTCAGTAAATAATATGTACATTTGATAGGGAGGTACCCCCCGTCCAGAGTAAAAGGGGTAAACGATTTGACAAGTTTTATAGTCTTGAAAGAACTGGCACTGCGTCCAGTGATTGCAGTGCCGGGACAGCTGTCATCACTACTGCCATGTATATAGAGAGCGGACAGGGGATCAGTGGACATGTGCCACATATACCGGTATCACCGCTGCGGCCAGTGATTGCAGTGCCGCTACAGCTGTCATCACTACTGCCATGTATATAGAGAGCGGATGGGATCAGTGGAGGCAGTGGACATGTGACACATATACCGGTATCACCGCTGCAGCCAGTGATTGCAGTGCCGCTACAGCTGTCATCACTACTGCCATGTATATAGAGAGCAGACGGGATCAGTGGAGGCAGTGGACATGTGCCACATATACCGGTATCACCGATGCGGCCAGTGATTGCAGTGCCGGGACAGCTGTCATCACTACTGCCATGTATATAGAGAGTGGACATGTGCCACATATACCGGTATCACCGCTGCGGCCAGTGATTGCAGTGCCGCTACAGCTGTCATCACTACTGCCATGTATATAGAGAGCGGACGGGATCAGTGGACATGTGCCACATATACCGGTATCACCGCTGCGGCCATTGATTGTAGTGCCGCTACAGCCGTCATCACTACTGCCATGTATATAGAGAGCGGATGGGGGATCAGTGGACATGTGCCACATATACCGGTATCACCGCTGCGGCCAGTGATTGCAGTGCCGGGACAGCTGTCATCACTACTGCCATGTATATCGAGAGCGGACGGGATCAGTGGACATGTGCCACATATACCGGTATCACCGATGCGGCCAGTGATTGCAGTGCCGCTACAGCCGTCATCACTACTGCCATGTATATAGAGAGCGGACATGTGCCACATATACCGGTATCACCGATGCGGCCAGTGATTGCAGTGCCGGGACAGCTGTCATCACTACTGCCATGTATATAGAGAGCGGACGGGATCAGTGGACATGTGCCACATATACCGGTATCACCGCTGCGGCCAGTGACTGCAGTGCCGCTACAGCCGTCATCACTACTGCCATGTATATAGAGAGCGGACATGTGCCACATATACCGGTATCACCGCTGCAGCCAGTGATTGCAGTGCCAGTACAGCTGTCATCACTGCTGCCATATAACCAGAGAAGCTGGAGCAGCGGCGGATTATTGTCTGATTTGTTCTTTTACCACTTATTCTGCAGACATTCTTTTTGTAATGTGCAACCCCTTTAATTATAAAGTGTATCTAATAGAGCGACAGTACCAGCCCCAGCACCCCTGTGCATACTGTGCACCACTGACAGCCAGCTTCCATCACCGCTCCTCCACAACCAGCGCTATCCTGCTGAGCCAGAGAGCGAGCGTCTGTTCAGCACCGCAGAGGACGACCTCCGCACAGCTTCTCCTGGGAGGGATGGAGGAACGCCAGACGTCCTCCTCCCCTTCCTTCCTCACTTATCAGCAGTTAGAAGTGTTGTACATACAGGGGCCCAGCGAGGTATTATCACTGTGTGGAGCTGCCTCCTACTGGACACAATTAGGATATAGCCTCCTATACTGCAAGCAAATTGTTGCCGCCTCTCACTGTCCCCCTGCCCTCCAGACCCAGGTGCAACTAAACCAGCGCCTGATATGGGCATCAAGATGGTCAAAATCACAGCAGTGAATGCAAAGATAAGGATTTAGATTCTTATTTTAAAGCAGACAACACCCCGAGTTTGGATATAAAGTTATTCTATGTAAAAAAGTTGGATCACGATTTCAGCTCTGAAGCTATAGCATTGTAAATGCAGCTGTGGAGTATAATACAGGATATAACTCAGGATCAGTACAGGATAAGTAATGTATGTACAGTGACTGCACCAGCAGAATAGTGAGTGCAGCTCTGGAGGATAATAAAGGATGTAACTCAGGGTCAGTACAGGATAAGTAATGTATGTACAGTGACTGCACCAGCAGAATAGTGAGCGCAGCTCTGGAGGATAATACAGGATGTAACTCAGGATCAGTACAGGATAAGTAATGTATGTACAGTGACTGCACCAGCAGAATAGTGAGTGCAGCTCTGGAGGATAATACAGGATGTAACTCAGGATTAGTACAGGATAAGTAATGTATGTACAGTGACTGCACCAGCAGAATAGTGAGCGCAGCTCTGGAGGATAATACAGGATGTAACTCAGGGTCAGTACAGGATAAGTAATGTATGTACAGTGACTGCACCAGCAGAATAGTGAGTGCAGCTCTGGAGGATAATACAGGATGTAACTCAGGATCAGTACAGGATAAGTAATGTAGGAGAAGCAGGAATCCTCTCACTGGATTGGAGCGATTTGTAGGAGCGCTATTGCAAAATAATCATCCGATGCCCATTCGGCAGTAGCTGGAGTTAAGACTAGGAATTTTATTTAATTCAGTATTACGCGTTTCATCAGATACATGTTGCAACAGGAAAGAGCAGGGCTTTAAATACAAAAAGCGAGGTTCAATGAACCGTAGTAAACATTGAATCACATGATGCAAAATAAAGGTCGATGTAAAAAACCTGAACACTCGTATAGTAGTGATTTCGTTTTCATTGATAAAAATGTTTACATTTAAAAAGATGTATATATATATGTATAAAATCTATTTATATACAGTCACTCAATTTGGACATGCAAATAATGATGGAATATAAAATATGTGTTTACATAATAAAAAATATCTAAAAAGATAATATTTTTTTTTATATATATATATGTAAAAATGTATTAAATGTAAGAGAGGCTTATATAAAATTGTTTTATATAAAACAACGAAGACTAATATTCTCAAAAAAATATGAAATATCTACAAACAACTGAAATAGGAATATTTGATGTAAACTCTGTAATCTAAATAACTGTATCCTGGATCTCGTTGAGTCCATAAGGTTTGAGCGTGTTTATATACTTCCCGCTGGCTCAACTTATTGGATCTATCAAAAGTTTTGGTGTCAATGTATTCAATCGGTTGTATGTTGAAATCGGGAACCTGACTTTCATGAACTACCTGAAAGTGCCTGGGTAAACTGTAAACAAGGCGGCCGTGTGTGACATCATATCGGTGATTTATCAAGCGCCGGGATAACTTATTGGTGGTCTTCCCCACATATTGAATCCCACATTTGCAGGTGATGAGGTATATTATAAAGGGAGTAGCACATGTGAGATGATGCCTGATTTTAAACGTCTCTCCTGTAGCGTTAGATTTAAAATGGTCACTCGTTATTATTTGGTGACAACATTTACATAATGGATGTCCACATGGATAAGAACCTTTTACATCGGACATTACTTTGGTGTCAATTTCTGTATTCACTTTATGGTGTTTTAAACGAGATGGAGCCAAGATGTTCTTTAAAGTACGAGCTTTACGATAAATATATTTAGGATTTTCAGGAATAATACCCTTGAGTCCGGGATCGCTAAGTAGAATACCCCAATGTTTAGTCACAATTTTTTGTATCTCTTTGTATTTTTTAAAAATTGTGGTTTGCGTGGTGATAAACACAATAAAAATTATCAGTATCTTTTCTGGTTCCGGTTTTCAGATAAAATTTTCTGATTATGTTCAGCTACTTTATTATAAGCCCCCTGTAATAGTTCTTTTGGGTACTATTTCTGAGAAAACTTCTCCATGAGGCTCATTGCCTGTTTTTCAAAATCTGTTTTTTTTGAAAATTTTTTCTTAGCCCCCGGAACTGCCCGTACGGTATATTTTTTAACCATTTATTTTGATGTTTGGGGCTGAACGTTAAATAGTTATTCGAATCCGTAGGTTTAAAGTGGGTTTTTGACACAATTATTCCATCCTCTATTTAGCGTTCAGCTCTAACCATCAAAAGAAATGGTTAAAAAATATACCGTACGGATTGTATTATTGTAGTGTATCTCCTGTACTCCGGGCCTTTTCCAAAGGGAAAACACGTGGGAGGAAAACAGGGATAAGAAATGTAGTACAGTGCTGACCAGCAGAATGGAGCGAGCTTGGAGGATAATGGGATGTAATCAGGATCAGAAAAAGGAAAAGAAATGTTGTCCCCCAGTGACCCCCCACCGGGAATAGTGACTGCAGTTGGGGTATGCAGGATGTAATCAGGACAGTACAGGAAAAGAAAATGTTTTGTACAGTGATGCCCCAGCGAATAGTGAGTGCAGCTATGGAGGTAATACGGATGTAATCGGGAAAACAGTACAGGAAAAAGAAATGTATGTACAGTGACTGCACCAGCGAATGTGAGCAGCTCTGGGGTAATGCAGGAGTAACGCAGGATCAGTCAGGATAAGTAATGTTGTACAGTGACTGACGCAGAATTTTGAGCGCAGTTTGGGGGATAACACAGGATTAAATCGGATCATAGGGGATGAGTATGTATGTACAGTGACTGCACCAGCAGAATAGTGGCGCAGTCGGAGGAAAAAAATACAGGATGTAACGCGGGATCAGTACGGGATAAGTAAGTTGGCACAGTGACTGCCAGCAAAATAGTGAGCGCAGCTTGGGGATAATACAGATGTAATCGGGGGTCAGTACGGTAAGTAATGTATTACACAGTACTGCACCAGCAGAATAGGGGGCCCCGCTTGGGGATAATAAGGATGTAACTCGGGTCAGTACGGGATAAGTAAGTTGTCAGTGACTGACCAGCGAATTGAGCGCAGCTCTGGAGGATATACAGGTGAAACTCAGGGTCAGTACAGGAAAAGTAATGTATGTACAGTGACTGCACCAGCGAATAGTGAGTGCGCTCTGGAGGGATAATACGGATGAAAACTCGGGCGTAAGGAAAGTAATGCATGTACAGTGACGCCCCAGAGAAAGGGGGGCAGCTTGGGGATATACAGAATGTAGTCAGGATCGTACGGGATAAGTAATTATGTACGTGACTGACCAGAGAATAGTGGCGCGCTTGGAGGATAATACGGTGTGCTTGGATAGACAAACAAGTATAAATATATGAAACTGATTGTCTAGTCAACTATATGTATGTTTGAGGCAGATTTGTTCTCGTTACTGCAGACGGTCTTTGTCTGATTCTGTCTCCTACCTTCCATAGATCCCATGGGGTACGTTGGTTTTGTCTTGTGCCTTTCTGTGTTACAATGGTGCCCCCGCCAGCGCAGTGTTATAGGAAGCGCAGCTCTGCAGGGGGTGTATTGAACGCTGGGTGTCCTCTCACACAATGTCTGTTCACTCTGTGGTTGCCAGGAAGACACACAGGCTAAAGACATTATCAAACCTAATTAATTAGCTGTGAGGAACTTCCTGGACTGATATCAGCAGGGTATACACGACACAAAAGATCAAATGAGGGCCGGGATCGTTAAGTGAAAATTCATAATTAAATACATAGTTTGAAGATTAAATAGAAATCCAGTAAAAATCAGGGGCCCCTGTTTATTTTTGGGTTGGAAAATCGTTTTAACCTATGTGGAAAAGTGGGATTCAGCTGTGTTTGGGCTCCCGGGAATAAAAGGTAAAAGAGAACCAGGGGGTTTGGGTCGGGAAGCCCAAAAATCCGACTCCCCAATTTCCCAAACCTCTAACCCTGACTCCCCCATACACGGCGCATAACTTTCCTGTAGTAAAATGGAACATCCGCTGTTTATCCTTTGTACAAAATCAAGATTTTAGGTAGAACAGAAAAATGACAAGCAAAAGGGTAACAAAAGTTTTGATCTTTTGAAACTTGTGGGTGGGTTGAGAAAAATCTGTATTTGTATCCCAAGCCCCGTTTGACCAAAATTGGGGAAAGTGGAGAAGAGACTGGATCAATTTTAGTCAAGATCCCGGGGCCGAAGGATTCAGGCAGTGCTGAAAACGAAAGATGGATTTCCCAAATGCTAACAAAATAATAAAAATTAACATTTTGATTTTTAGGAGCAAAACAGTAACAATGCAGTTACAGGAAAGAATCTGCAGAATTAAGCAGATGCTAAATACTTGCAAGTCAAATGTTTGTATAAGATATGTAAGATGACTGTATATAAAATTACAGTAGCCTCATGTATAAAGCTGTAGTGGATGGTGAGATATGGAGTCTGAAAGTCACAAGTTCAAACCATTGTTACCATTTTGCTTGTCAGTGTAAAATATATTTATTGGATATGGCTTTAGAACACAAAAAAATTGTAAATATGCAAAACACTGCAGGAACATTTGTGAAGTCTCTGAATTTGTTCTGAGAAATAGTATCGCCCCATCAGATCCTGCATACATGACCTCACATTCTGATCTCATTATTTCCAGGCTAGAGAAACGGCCTCTCTACACTAACTTGGGTTGGGGGCAAAGCGGTGACCACAGGGGCAACATCTCTAACAATGTCAGGGTATAAAGGAATCGCCTCAGTCACAGTCAGTTTTGATGAATGGTTGATCTTCTACTTCTTTGAAAACAGGTGAAACATTTTCCTGAAATCTGTTTGCCCTGGGAGCAGAATCTTGTCCCCTGGGGCAGCGCTTTGCCTGCTCCATGTCATCAATTACACTCCTCATGTGATGAGGCTGAAGATATGGGAGCAGGAGCACTGGCCGGACCAATTCCTCTTGCTCTTTGCATCAAACTAACTGGAGCAACTTATAGATTTTGGGAATCGGAGTCGGACCATTTTATGACGACTCCGACTCCGACTTCTGCAGAATGGGCACCAACTCCGACTCTGACTGCACAGCCCTGGAGATAACCGCTAGCGTAGCAATTGCATAGTTTATTGCTGGAATGTCTTCAGCTGTAGGAGAGACCAGGCTCCAGTGCAGGCCCAGGATGGAAAGCATTGATTGCAGGTGGTAACGCGGTCTGTACTGCGCAATCAAGTTTCTTCCCAATGTTGGATGCAATTGTGCCAGGTACAGGTCAGTGCACATCCCCCATCTCCATTGAATCTACTGGACACTTTATGTGGAGGGTTATATGGTTTATATCCGTCATATCTATATGGAGGGTTACCCTATGGCTGATATCCGTCATATCTATATGGAGGGTTACCCTATGGCTGATATTCATCATCTGTACGTGGAGGGTTACCCTATGGCTTATATCCATCATCTGCACGTGGAGGGTTACCCTATGGCTGATAGTCATCATCTGTACGTGGAGGGTTACCCTATGGCTTATATTAGTCATCTGTACATGGAGGGTTACCCTATGGCTGATATCCATCATCTGTACGTGGAGGGTTACCCTATGGCTTATATTAGTCATCTGTACATGGAGGGTTACCCTATGGCTTATATCCATCATCTGTACGTGGAGGGTTACCCTATGGCTTATATCCATCATCTGTACATGGAGGGTTACCCTATGGCTTATATCCATCATCTGTACATGGAGGGTTACCCTATGGCTTATATCCATCATCTGTACGTGGAGGGTTACCCTATGGCTGATATCCATCATCTGTACGTGGAGGGTTACCCTATGGCTTATGTCCATCATTTGTACATGGAGGGTTACCCTTATGGTTATATCCCTATCGTACGTGGAGGGTTCCCTAGGTATTCCATAATTGTACATGGGGGTTACCCTATGGGTTATATCCATCATCTGTACATGGAGGGTTTCCATATGGCTTATATCCCAAAATTTTTTTTTGTTTTTAAACTTTGGGAGGGGGTTTACCCTATGGCTTATATCCTATTTGAAATTGGAGGGTTCCCCTATGGTTATATCCTCATCTGTACTTGGAGGGTTTTACCCTATGGTGATATTCATCATCTGTAATGGGGGGGGGTTACCCTAGGCAAAATTCCCCCAATTTGACTGGAGGGTTACCCTATGGGCTTTTACCCATCATTGAAAAGGAGGGTTAAACCAAAGGTATATTCCCATATTTAATGGGGGGTTATATGTTATATCCATCTCTGAAATGGGGGTTCCCCTAGGGCTTATTCCCTATCTGTATTGGAGGGTTACCCTATGGCGATATTACCCTGTACTGGAGGGTTCCCTATGGTTTATATTATTCATCTTCTTGGGGGGTTTTCCCCCTATGGTTTATATCAATCTGTACGGGAGGGTTAAAACCTTTATGGTTATATCCTTCATCTGTACTGGGGGGGTTCCCCTATGGTTTTATACCCCATTTTGTACTGGAGGGTTACCCTATGGTTTATCCTTTCATCTGTACTTGGGGGGTCCCCAAAAGGGCTGATATTCATATCTTTTGGGAGGGTTCCCATGGGTTATACCCCTTCGCATGGGAGGGTTACCCTAGGGGTTTTTACCCCTCATCTGAGTGGAGGGTTCCTTGGCTAAAATTTCATCTGACTGGGGGTTTTAACCCTAGGGTTATATCCGTAAATCTGCAGTAGGGGTTACCTATGGCTATTTCTCATCTGTACTGGGGGTTCCCCCTATGGCTTTATTGTATCTGTACAGGGAGGTTACCCTATGGTTTATCTATCGTTGGGGGGTTTTCCCTATGGTTTATACCCCTCATCTTGAATGGGGGGTTACCCTAGGGGTTTTTTATCATTGTACTGGGGGTTCCCCTTTGGTTATTTTTTCATTCACCATGGGGAGGGTTACCTATGGCTTATATCCTCTCATTCAGTGGAGGGTTACCTATGGTGATACCCTCTCTGTAATGGAGGGTTACCCTATGGCCTTTAATCCTTCATCTGTACGTGGAGGGTTCCCCTTGGTGATTTTTAATCATCTGAAAGGGGAGGTTCCCTAGGTTTATTTTATCATCTGAAATGGAGGGTTCCCTTGGCTTATACCATCATTGTCCGTGGGGGTTACCTATGGTATATCATATCGTACATGGAGGGTTACCCTAGGGGGATTCTCATTGTATGGAGGGTTACCCTATGGTGATACCCATCATCTGTTTTTGGGGGGGTTCCCCTTTGGTGTATCATCTTTTGTTGGAGGGTTCCCCCTTGGTTTTATAATCCCACATTTTGAAATGGGGGTTACCCTAGGGGTGATTTTCCTAATTTTTTAGTGGAGGGTTACCCTATTGAAAAAATCCATATCTGTTGGGGGGTTACCTATGGCTAAAACCATCATTGTAAGGGAAAGGGTTTTTACCCTATGGCTTTATCCTCTCTTTTTCATGGAGGTTACCCTATGGCTTATATCCCCCATCTGTACTTGGGGGGACCCATTTTATATATATTTTAAAATGGGGGGTTTAAAATTATTTAATCTGTACTGGAGGTTTCCCCCTATGGTTTTATTTCCCATTGTATGGAGGGTTTCCCCCTAGGTTATTTATCATCTGCTTGGAGGGTTCCCCTTGGCTTATATATATCTGTTTTTTGGAGGGTTACCCTATGGTTTATACTTCTGTAGGGGGCCCTTGGCTTTTACCCTCATCTGTTGGGGGTTACCTATGGTTTTATATATCATCTGTTGGGGGTTACCTTTGGTTTTAATATCATTGTACATGGAGGGTTACCCTTTGGGTTTTATTTATATTTTTTTTGGGGGTTACCCTATGGCTTTTTTTATAATTTCGGGATTACCCTATTTAATCCTCATCTGTACATGGGGGGTTACCCTAGGCTATATCATATCTTTACTGGAGGTTCCCCAGGGGCTTTATCCTCTTCTTGGAGGTCAATCTCTTGATGGAATAATACCTTTTTCCCCTTTTTTTTGAATCCGGTTCCAGCACATGTCTAGAGTCTTGTGCCCGGGATATTCTTATGATTTGTGCTGTAAATTCAAGTTGCCCCGACGTATTTAATTGTGCTCCTGATCTCGCTACATTTCTGTTGACTTCTTTGGGATGTGATTGTTGCTTTTTGCGGCCTCCTCGCTTACATTGTTGTAGATCCATTGTTCAAGATGCTTTGTGCTGCTTTCAAATAAGCTTTGTTTTCAGGAAGAAAGGTTTAAATCAAAGCTAGAACCCCTTGACCAGGAAACAGTCCCCTTCAAAAAGGCGGTTTGCCGAGGTCCCTTAATGCACCTCTTGTAAAATTTTTTTCACAGCTAACTCCCCCTTTGTAAGGGTGAGGGGAAGGCTAATGGGGTACGAGGAAACACGTTCCCTTGCCCCCTCTGCCATCGTACACGAGGGGGCGGGCGATCACAGCTCAGAAGCCTCTGTGCGAATCTAAATGCATGAACAATCCACAGCACAGAGAGCGCAGCGGTCCCACCCTCCTTTCCCCTCTTTATGTCTTTCGGCCAAAAATAATTTTAGTCACCCCGGGGACTCGGAAACCGTGCCCCCCCCAACGTTCGGACCGCCAGATGACTTTTACCAGATGACAAAGGATTTTCTAAAAACCACAGCTAAAATAAACAGTGAAAGATTTCCGGGAGCTGAGGCACCTGGGTACAGGAGGGGTTGAGGTGGTCCAAGGGTTTTGGGGCCCCACAGGGACCATCGCTCACAGATACCCCTTCCTGCCTTGCTGAGAAACAAAAAAAGGCAATAGCCGCCCCCGACTGAAAGGAAACCGAGGACCTTTAATTTCAGTTGGTTCGGGGGGAAGAAATTGCTGGTGAAAATACATAATAAATGGGGTGATTTTAATTTAGACCGGTTGTGGTGAGGGGCGTCAGCGGGGCCGCACAGAGTGCAAGGGGGAAATGGGGGTTTCATCGGGGTGGGGTTTTCTTGGAAAAAAGTTTCGTGAAGAAAAGGGGAAAGGAACTTGTCTTCAATTGTGCGAGTTGCCATTTACGGGGCGGGGATCGGACGTGGATCGAGTCGGTCCTTTTTTGCGGGGCCCGAGTCTAAAAAGGGGGGCCCAACCCGATCCCAAAAAAAAAAGTTGTCCGTTGTTGTGAAAAGACAAAGGAGGGTGCGCCAGTCATGCCCCCCATTCTTTTCACCCATCACTGAGGAGTTAATAGCTGGGAAGGAAAAAGGCTGGCCCGGGGGAAAGATTCTGCCCGGGGAAAAACAGATTTAAAAATTTTCCCTCTTCAAAGAGTAGGTTTTCAACCATTATCAAAAATGACGTGTGGGGAAATTTTTTTATACCCTGAAATTTTTAGAGGTTCCCCCTTGTCACGCTTTGCCCCCCCCCAATTATTGGGGGCCCCTTCCTAGCCGGGGAAAAAAAATACAGATTGGGGGTCATTATGCGGATTAGGGGGGCATAAAATTTCCAGAAAAAAATTCAGAGACCCACAAATTTTCCCCGCAGTGTTTTGCATTTTTACAATTTTTTTGTGTCCTAAATTTACCAAAAAATACTTTTTACCTGAAACAAAAGGGAAAAAAGGTTTTGAACTTGTGACTTTTGGCTCCATATCTCTCCATCCCCCTTAACACTTGTACTGAGGTTTTAATTTTAAACATCATCTTACCCCATCTTATACTAAATTTTACTTCAAAGGATTTTTGCATCGCTTAGTTACATTTTGGCCCAAAAAAAAAGGTTAAAATTGGATTACAAATTTATATTTGGGAAATCCCCCCTTTTGGTTTTCCTTGTCTGAATCCTTTGGGCTCGGATCCCCTTTGCCAAAACTGATCCCCGGCCTCCACACATTTCCCATGTTTTGGTGCAGAGGACTTGGATACAAAAACATTTTTTTTTTAACTCTACCCCGGCTAAAAAATCAAAACATTTTTCCCTTTTGCTTGTCAAGGTTTTTTTCCCCCAAAACTTTATTATTGTATCATAAAAGGGGATAAACACCGGATGTTACCATTTTTCAAGGAAAGTTATCACTTAAACATGGCCGTGTATAGGGGGTGGGGGTTGAGGGTTTGGAAATTTAGGGTCGAGTCGGGGCTTTGCTTGCCCCCTCCACAGCCCTGGTACACATGATTTTAGGGGAACAAGCACCCCGCAGGAAAATTGCATGACAAATTATCATGGGGAAAAGCCCTCAAAAAGGGCCCTATATGGATGGGGTTTTGCAGGGGCCCCACAAATAAGGGGGGTTGGGGTTCCCCCCCCTCATCTGTGTTCAATCATCTCCTTTTCAGGTTCGCAAAGGGTTATCCCCCTTCAGGTCCGGCCCGGGGTCTGCCTATCGTTCTCTCTGTCGACCTGCTCGTTGGGGTTAAACGGGCAAAGGGGTTTAAGGGTGGAATAATGAATGCAAGAGAAGAAACCCCAAACTTGGGGGAAATGTCCGGCTGCCAAACCCGATTTAACTGCACGAGGGAAAAAATCCCCCACGGGGTCCCCACAAAGCGGCACCCAAGAATATAAAACACGGGGCTGGGTCTTCCCGAACCGCAGCTGGGGTTGTTTTCTCTGCATCATTACAATCAGCTTTTGTTATTATGCAAATTGTGGTCGAATAACAAATAATGGATCATTTTCCCCGGGAAAAGAAATCCCCCAAAATTTATTTATACCCAGGGCTGTTCTAAACAAGGGGTTGTCCTCTGTTTTGGGAAATTTCTACATAAAAAAAAGTAAGGGGTTTTTACTGTTAAGCTAACTGTGGAACTCCCCAGAGAACTTGTCATGTGAATTCCTAACAATTTTAAAAGGGGTTTTTTTAAAAAAAAATTGGATGATTTCTGGAAAGGTAATTTAATTTAAAAAAACAAGATTTATGCCGGTTTGGAAAGGGGCTGGGGAAAATTTTTTAGATGTAAATATAACAATTATTGGGTTTGAAACTGGAAATTTTTTTGGAAAAAAAAGGGTTTTTGGAAGGGGAACATTTCTTAAATGTAAAATAAAAGTTACAGTCCGGGTTTGGAAAGGTTGGGTACATTTTTGATGTAAAATTTTAAACAATTTATAGTGGGGGTTTGGGGTGAAAAAAAAATGGGTCTTTCTGGAGAAGGGTCTGGAACATTTCTAGAGTAATAATATAAAAAGTTAAAAAAAAGGGGAAAAAAAACCAAAAAAGGGAAATTTTGGAGAAGGGGTCGGATACTTTAGATGAATAATATAACAAAATTTTAGTACCGGGGGTTGGAGAAGTTCGGAACATTTATTGTTTTAAAAAATATATTTTAAAAGGGGGTTTTTAGTGAAAAGGGGGACCGGTTGGGGAAGGGTTGGAGACATTTTAGATTAAAATAAAACAATTTTAGGACGGGGTTCTGGGGCGAAAATTTTTTGGAATAATTCTTTAAAATGGGTTTAAAATAAAAAATTATAACAATTTTATAGTGACGGGATTTTGGGAAGGGTCTAAATTTTTAATGTAAATATAACAAAAATTTTAAATGACGGGAATTTTTGGAAAAATTTTGAACAAATTTCCCTATTAGATTTGAAAGGGTTAAAATTCTAGTTTTAAAAAAAGGTTTTTACCGGATTCTGGGGAAGGGTCTGGAAGATTTTTAGATGTATAAATTCAAATATAGTGACGGATTTGGAGAAGGGTTTGGGGTTTCTAGATGTAAAAAATTTTAAACCAAGTTTTAAAAATGCAAAGGGAAATTTTGGGGGGGAAAAGGGTTTTTGGGTAAAATTCTTTCCCCCGGGGCTGTTTTAATTAAAAAAAAATTATAGGACCGGGGTTTTCCCCGGAAAAAAAAAAAAAAGGGTCCTTTGGGGGTTCCAAAATTTTCTAGATGTAATATAACAAGTTATAGTGACCCCCGGATTCTGAAAGGGTTTCCGGGAAAAAAAAGCAAACCTTCTGGAAAACGTTTAAAAATTTTTAAATTATAAAAAAAAGTTTTTTAGGGTTTTGGGGGCTGGAAATTTTCTTTTTTTAGGGGGGAAAGGGGGTTTTTTTTAAAAAAAACCAGGGAATTTTTTTTTCAAGAAAATTTTCAAAATTGGGGGTTTGGGAAAAAGGGGAAAAATTTTTTTTAAATAACAAAGAGGACAATTTGGGGTTTCCTTATTTGGGTTTTTTTGCCCCTTCTTCTGGTTTTTTTTTTTTAAAAAAAAAATTTAGGGCCACAAAAAGACCCGGGGAAAAATTTTTGGATGGACCGGGGGCTTGGGTTTTTTTTTTTCGGCCTTTTAAAAACCCAACTTTTGGACTAAAAAATAACAGTTTTTGCCAGTCTGGGGGGGAAAATTTTCCATCCTTGCAAATTTTTTTGGGGAAAGCCCCCCTCCGGGTTTTTTGGGCCCCCATAAAATTTAAAAAAAACGCAAGTTTTGTTGGGCCCAACAAAAAGCTTTTATAATATTAAACCCCCCCTTTTTTTTAAGAGGGGAAAACCCCCCCTTTTTAACAGAAAATTGGGCAGAAAAAAAATCAGGTTGTATTCACCGTTTTGGATTCATGTGAAATATTTATAGACGAAAAAATATATAGCTTCAAAGCAGATGAAACCCTCAGATCCTCGCTCTTGCACTGCCGGCTGCGCTCAGTATCAGGAACTTTGTTTTCGGTTGTTCCCTAAGGACTTATCCGGCCGCTCCAACTTGTTTTGAAAATTGGCCCCCTCACACCCCCGGGTACACGGGGGATGGGGGTTTCAGGCTGCCACCCCGCCGTCGGGATCCCGCTTGGGGGAATTATCAGGCCCCTCCCCCCTTTTGGGCATGTGAATTTCCCCGGGGTTGCTCCTCGCCCCCCCTTTTTGTATTTATCTTTTTTTCAGCTTTAATTTCTTTCTTTTAATCTCCAGTTCCTGGAGTTACCATGGAAACCGCATGGGCTGCCCCGGGCTACGCCATAAATATACATTTTAACCTCCCGTCTCTTAATTTTTCAACCACTTTTAATGCCTCCCCGGTTCAGAGTTACACAGAAAATCCGGCAGAGGCTGCAAGACGAGAGATTTCTCCGTGACGCGGTTGTTGATGATCTGCAAAACCAACGCTGAAGTCAGGATGTTATGTTTATGTACTGGTACGGCAGCGTGGCATTTATATCCTCCCATGTATATTGGTCCTGTCACAGAGCGGCTGATGTGTACCCGGGTGCTCTGCCATGGGGATGGACATATACCTGAAGAGCTATATAGTCAGCCCGCGCCCTCTCAGCCCACGCTCACACCCACCCTCTCAACCACCCTCTCGGCCCGCGTCCACACCCGCCCTTTCAACCGCCCTCTCGGTTCACACTGGCCCTCTCACCCTGCGCCCACACCGGCCCTCTCAGCCTGCACCCACACCAGCCCGTGCTCACACGTGCCCGCCCTGTCCGCGCCCACACTGCCCTTCATGATGACCCACCATAACTGCTGCTTTTTTATGCAGTCAGTGTTTTTACCTTTCTAAGTATCTGCAGGAAAGTTGAGGATCCTGTCCAGGCTGCACCATTACAGTACAACTTTCAATTGGGTTACGTGCTGGTCCTTCGCCCCTCGCACATCCCTTTAAATCTGCTAAATGCAAAAAGCATTACTCCAGATTTGTGCAGCTAAGTGATAGCTAATGTATCAAGAGCAGGAAGATCCAGATGGCGTCTTCCAGGCCTGATAGAAAATAAGGGAACATCTCAGGCGCCCGGGGCCAGAATTTGCTTCCTAATATGAGCAGCAAATAGAATTTGTGTCCCTGTCTTGCTCTGTATTAAACCTGTTACACAAGCCCCTGAGGGACATATGATAACGAGACTCTGGTTTGTTGTTTTGTGAGAAACTTTAACTCTGAAAACAGAGGAATGAATGTACAAGAGTGTCATTATACTGCCCCCCCCAGGTGTCGGCGTCATTATACTGCCCCGCCCAGGTGTCAGCGTCATTATACTGCCCCCCCAGGTGTCAGCGTCATTACACTGCCCCCCCCAGGTGTCAGCGTCATTATCCTGCCCCTAAGTGTCAGTGTCACTGTCCTGCCCTCCAGAGATCAGCGTCATTATACTGCCCCGCCCAGGTGTCAGCATCATTATACTGCCCCGCCCAGGTGTCAGTGTCATACTGCCCCCCCAGGTGTCAGCGTCATTATCCTGCCCCCCCCAGGTGTCAGCGTCATTATCCTGCTCCCTAAGTGTCAGTGTCACTGTCCTGCCCTCCAGAGATCAGCGTCAATTGTATTGCCCCGCCCAGGGTCAGGCAGTATTATACTGCCCCCCAGGTGACAGCGTCATTACCTGCCCCCCCAGGTGTCAGCGTCATTACACTGCCCCCCCCCAGGTGTCAGCGTCATTACACTGCGGTCAGGTATATCTGCTAAGTGTGGTCACAATCCTGCCCTAGTGTCAGTGTCCTGTTAGAGTCAGCGTCATTATACTGCCCCGCCCAGGTGTCGGCGTCATTATACTGCTTCCTAAGTGTCAGTGTCACTGTCCTGCCCTCCAGAGATCAGCGTCATTATACTGCCCCGCCCAGGTGTCAGCGTCATTATACTGCCCCCTAAGTGTCAGTGTCACTGTCCTGAACAAGTATATATAGAACCGGCAATATAGTAAAACGTAATTCTCTTTAATAAATCTCATTAAAAATATATAAGACGTTAATCCGTACTTCACAGAATGTCCATATTCATATAGGCAAAAATGTATACTCGGTATTTAGTTGCGGCATAGAATGCCGTTCGGATCAGTCCATGGCGCCGCTCACATGGCAGGTGAGCACGGAGACGGCGACAACCGAGCTGGACAGGATAAACTCGCAGACGTTTCGGGGATAACTCCTCCCCTTCCTCAAGCGCGTAGTTTACAGGTACTGATAACTCTTAAATAGAAAAGATAAAACCAATTAACATGCAACACGTCGTTACTGCTGGTACCTAAAGAAACACCCTAAAGTTGAGGCTTTCGTTTAACCCCTTCGGAGTAAGTGACTCCAGAGTGACTATCCAGAAAGCCTCGCGTTTAAGTAGTCTAGTTGTTGTTCGAGTGGCATCGTTACAACTGACTTTTTCAAGAATGCACCACCGCAATTCAGACAGGCCGTGCCCCGCCATTGCGAAGTGGCGTGCCACCGATGTTTCACCAAATGTTTTTTTACCTTCATCATTGGGTGGCGGATTTTCACAAACTTGTTGATGTTGTTTTTTAAACGCTCGAATTGCAGATCGATGCTCATTTAGCCTTACTTTGACTGGTCTAGTTGTTTGGCCCACATACTGTACACTTGCCCACATGGGCATTTAAGCATATAGCTCCCGCCACAGCTATCGCACGTATGGTATCGCCTCATTTTTATTGTGTGTCCTTTGGTTGGATGGCAAATCTGTTCTCCCTTTATGATGGAAGAGCAGTTTTGACATCGCAGACATGCGAACGTACCAGATCTTGTACTGCTAAATGTTTCTTCTTCCTCTTATCCCTCTTAGTGCCAAGATCAGAAGATATTAGTTGTTGGCCTATAGTTCTACCTTTACGGTATACCCAACGAGGTGGGTTCTTGAATAGATGGCCATATTTATTGTCACTGCGCAGTATCTTCCAATGTTTTAGTACTGTCTTTCTAATTAGTCCTGCATGTCCATCATATACCGATGTATATAAAAATTGTTGTTCTTTTTGTATTCTGGGTTTCCTCTCCAATAAACTATCCCTAGTTAATAGTGACACCTCAATACCTAGGCGTCATTATACTGCCCCCCCAGGTGTCAGCTTCCTTATTCTGCCCCCTAAGTGTCAGTGTCACTATCCTGCCCCTCAGTGTCACTGTCATGTCCTCCAGAGGTCAGTGTCATTATCCTGCCCCCCCAAGTGTCAGTGTCACTATCTTGCCACCCAAGTATCAGCGTCGTAATCCTGCCCCTCAAGTGTCGGCGTCACTATCCTGCCCCTCAAGTGTCGGCGTCACTATCCTGCCCCTCAAGTGACGGCGTCGTAATCCTGCCCCTCAAGTGTCGGCGTCACTATCCTGCCCCTCAAGCGTCGGCGTCACTATCCTGCCCCACAAGTGTAGGCGTCACTATCCTGCCCCGCAAGTGTCGGCGTCACTATCCTGCCCCTCAAGTGTCAGCGTCACTATCCTGCCCCTCAAGTGTCGGCGTCACTATCCTGCCCCCTCAAGTGTCGCGTTATCCGCTCTACTGTCGGTCACTTCCTCCCTCTAGTGTCGGCGTCACTATCCTGCCCCCCAAGTGTCGGCGTCACTGTCGTGCCACCCAAGTGTCGGCGTCACTATCCTGCCCCTCAAGTGTCGGCGTCACTATCCTGCCCCTAAAGTGTCGGCGTCCCTATCCTGCCCCCCAAGTGTCGGCGTCACTATCCTGCGCTCAAAGTGTGATGTTCTTGTACATTGAATCCACATTTTCCATACATTTCCTGAACATGCCATGTACATCTCAACATTGGTGTACACGTAGGGTGACATGTCTGTACTGGCACAGACCTGTTCTCTAGTTTTATAATCAGGCGCATTATTGGGCACCCGCGGCACTTTGTAATATACCTGATATCGGGGGTGTACTGGAGGCGTCGCACTGCAAGCGTACGGACCTCCACTTTAATGACTGGAGGACGGCGCATTACTGCTGGGACAGGTAGAAGGTACAAGAGGTTTACCTGAGCCTGAGGTGTGGTAGTGGCTCTACACTCGGCCTCTATGTGTGACCGGCAGGGCCAGACATTCTGGTGCTTTCTATACTATCATAAAGCGATTTACAACTGCCCTCTATGCGTCTAGATCATACGTGTCGCCCATAATGTTTTCTTGTGCTTCCTAAGTGCGGTGGGGTCTTCTGGTGACGTAATTCCCCGGGCCGGCTGGGTCTCTCCTTGTGGGATAAGTCGCTCTTGCTACAAGTTTTCTGTAGTCGCAGAGACTGGTAAACACGTATTTAATAAAAAGCGAAATCATTGCTAGAAATCATGTCCGTGCCGTGCACCGCGCCTGCTGCAGTTATATACGACGAGAAGCCTCTGCTAGAGCCGCTGACCTTGAGACACTGAACGCTAAGCAAATATCGAGTGCTATCTCCTGCACAGCAAGCCGCTGACACCCAGAGCCTGGCACACCAAGAGCCCGCGCCCCTCGCCGTGCCCGGCATGCAATGCTGCTGATGAACATGATGAGCTCTGTGAGAGCCGCTGCTGTGTCTTGTCTCCTCACCTTGTCTTCTCTTGTTTTTTTCCTTAGAGTCGCCTTCCTGGGATTAAGGTGAAATATCTCTTCTTGGCATGGCTTGGCATCTTCGTGGGCAGCTGGGTGGTTTACATCCACTATTCATCCTACTCGGAGCTGTGCAGAGGACACGTTTGCCGCATGATTATCGTGAGTGCCCCTCATCATGTTGGAGGTCTCAATTATTCTGTCACATTTTCCAAGCAGCAGGGCAAGGGCGTCATTTTACTAGTTGTGCCAGCAGCCAAGTACATCCTCCTATAGGGTAGACTGCTGGCGGAAAATATCCATGTGTCATCTGCACGCAACTACCGCTAAAATTCACCTTGTCGAACATGGATTTCAGATGTGGATTTCAGGCTGAAGTGTAATGGAATTGACTTCAACGTGAATTCTGCACGGAATCCGCCCAAAGGGGGAAAATACTCGGCGCATTCTGAATCCTAAAACCGCGGCGTCCAACGAATATTTGAACAGTATTTTACACGAGAACTAACTAGAAATAACTTGGTTTTGGTTGTGTATTTTTGCTGGATTTACACGCGGTTTTGGGATTTGCTTTATTAAATCATTTTTGCACTATTGAGTTTTTCAAGGTGGATTTGGCAGAAAATTAATGTTGAAACCCTGCAGAAATCCATCGTGTGAACATAGGCTCAGAATATAAAATGTGTCCTGGAAGGATCACGTCTGAGTCATCCCCAAGTAGTTCTAAAGGGGTTGTCCACTTCTTAAGAAAAATAGTAGGCAGCACTTGGGGGGGGGCCCATTAAAAAAAAACAAAAAAAACCCCTATACTTCCCTTC
>JAODAL010014780.1:0-86241 GCA_025379985.1 Phyllomedusa bahiana | reverse complement strand
CTGAAACCCTATTATGGGAACAGGCCCCCAGATGTGTTGACTCAGAATGGAGATCCGTTCAGGCTTGTGAACTACTCTCCATTCATTCATGGGAGTTCCAGGGACGGGAAGCGCTGTTTTTCTCCATTGTTTCTAGGGGATTTCCCCAGTACGGGGGGGCCTGTGTTCCCATTCGTTCTAGGGGAATTCCCAATACAGGGAGTTGTGTTCCCCTTTCTGTTCTATGGAATTCCCGACAGGGGGGGGTTGTTTCCCATTCTTTCTATGGGATTTTTTCCCATTTACAGGGGAGCCGGTGTTCACCATTCCCGTATGGGGTTCCCTTTACAGGGGGAGGTGTGTTCCCTTCTTTTTTAGGGGAGTTCCCAGTACGGGGGAGCGCGTGTTTTCCTCCCCCCTTTTTATGGGATTTTCCTGTACAGGGGAGCGCTGTTTCCCATTCTTTCTAGGGGATTCCCATACGGGGGAGCCTGGTTCTCCATTCTGTTCTATGGGGGTTCCAAGTACAGAGGAGCGCGTGTTCTCCATTTTGTTCTATGGGGGTTCCCATACAGGGGAGGCTTTGTTCTCCTTTTCTGTTCTATATTTCCCCTAAAAAGGGGGAGCATTGTGTTCTCCCTATTCTTTCTATGGGAGTTCCCAGTACAGGGAGCCCGGGGTTCCCCATTTGTTTCTATGGCAGTTCCCAGACAGGGTAGCCTGTGTTCTCCATTCTTTTCTAGGGAGGTTCCCATACAGGGGATGGGGGTTTCCCTTCCTTCTGTTCTATAGGGTTCCCAAAATACAGTGAGTGCTGTGTTCTCCATTCTTTCTATAAGATTCCCCAAATACAGGGATGCTGTGTTCTCCTTTCTGTTCTATGGAGGTTCCCAGTACAAAGGGGGCGCGGGTGGGTTCTCCCCTTCTTTCTAAGAGTTTCCCCAAAACGGGTGAGTGCGTGTTCCCCCATTCTGTTCTATGGGTTCCCAGTACGGGGGAGCCTGTTTCCCCATTCTGTTCTATAGAGATTCCCAATACATGATGCTGTTTTCTCCATTCTGCTATGGATTTTCCCATACAGGGGAAACGCCCTGTGTTCTCCATTCTTTCTATGAGTTCCCAATACAGTAGTGCTGTGTTCTCCTTTCTTTTTTCTAAGGGAGGTTCCCATTTTTCCCGCAAGAACTGTGTGTTTGGCCATAGTCGGACTCCCATAGAGCGGAATAGAGACTCGTGAGCGAGCCTGACCAGATCTCCAGTCTGAGCCGACACTTTCAGGGACCCAGTCCTGAGATAGGTGCAGGTCCCAGAGTTGAGACCCTTACCTATCAAACTTTGATGGCATATCCTAGCGATACCCAATACAGCAACAGGAAACAACCTTTAAATACCATTTAGGTTTTTTTTTTCAAAATTCATTTTTTAAACAATTGGGGAATTTTAAAAATTTTAAAAAATTTAAAACCCAAAAATCTTTCACCAGGCATAAACAATTCCCCCCCCAAAACAGGAACCCCCACAAAAAAAGTCCTCACCCGGCCCCAACGTTGGGAAGCAAACGACCCCCTTTTCTCGCTGGCAAACCACTCTACCCCGGGTTTCTACCCCCTTTCCCCACAAACCCCCCAACCAAAAACCCTTTAAAAAATTTTTCCCAAAAATCCCAAAACCCCCAATCTGACAAAAAAGGGGAAAAACCCGAACCTTGGGGAAAAAACCAAAACTTAGGACACCCCCCCCCTTTAATTTTTTTAAATTTTACTTAAAATTTTGAAAAATTCCCCCAAATGGACCAAATTGAAAAAATCTTCTAAAAGCTGGGACCTTCTTTAATTGGGTTTACAAATATTTTAAAAAACTAAAAAAGACGACTTTTTTCCCAGAAAGCCCCCTTTTGCTAACACGTTGACCCAAAGAGAAACCCCAAAAAGGTATAAATTTTTATTTAAAAAAAATCACCCCCCAAAACCTGGATAAAAAACCGGGGCCCCCCCGGGCAACCAAACCCCCGCCCCCTAAAACTTTTCTATTTTAATCAAAATGTACCAACCCTTCTCCAAACCCCGGGCACTAAACTTGAAAAATTACATCGAAATTTTCCCAGACCCTTCCCAAAGAACCCGGTCACTAAACAGTTTTATTTTCTCAGAAATTTTCCCAGACCCTTCTCCAGAATCCCGTCACTTTAACTGTTAATTTACATCAAAAAATTTACCAACCCTTCTCCAAAATCCCGGCACATAACCTTTTTTTTTAACACTAAAAATCCCCCTTCTCCCACCCTTCACTATAACTTTTTTAATTTTACACAAAATGTACCAAACCCTTTCCCAAAAACCCCGGTCACATATTTTAAAATTATTAAAAACCCCCCAAAAAATTTTTTTAAATCCAGCCCCTTCCCAAAACCCGGACAACGATAAAAACCCAAATGCCAAACCCCTTTCCCAAAACCCCCTTTCCCCGTTAAAAACAATTTAAAAAAACCAACCCCTTTCCCCAAACCCTCAAAAACCCCGTTTAAAACAAAATTTCCCCCTCCCAAAACCCTCCAAACTTTTTTTTCACATCTAAAAAAACCAACCCCCAAACCCAAAAAATCCCGGTTCCCCCCCTTATAATTTTAAAAACACAAAAAAGAACGCCCCTTTTTTCCCCAAAAATCCCTCACAAAAACATTTTTAAATTTTTACACTAAAAAAAACCAGACCCTTCTCCAAATCCCGTCACTAAAACTTTTTATAAAATACAACTAAAAATGTACCAAACCCTTTTCTCCAGAATCAGTCCCTTAATTTTTTTTAAATTAAAAAAAAAATTGTAAAATCCCAACCCCCCAATCCCCGGCCTATAATTTTACAAAAAATACATCTAAAATGATCCAACCCATCCCAGAATCCCGGTCACTAAAACTTGTTATTATACTCTAAAATTTATCCAGACCTTCCCAAATTCCATCACTGTAACTTGTTATTTTATTATTTTTAAAAAATGTATCTAACCCTTCTCCAAAATCCCTCACTAAACTTTTTCTTATTACATCTAGAAAGTACCAACCCCTCCCAAATCCGGGTCACTAAATTTGTTCATTATTACATCAGAAATGTATCCGCCCCTTCTCCAGAATCCCGTCACTATAACTTTTTTATTACATCTAGAAATTATCCAACCCTTTCCCAGAATTCGGTCACTAAACTTGTTATTTTATTACCGGGAATGTACCCAAACCCTTCTCCAAAATCCTGTCACTATAACTGTTCATTATTACATCTAGAAATGACCAACCCTTCTCCAGAATCCCGGTCACTTAACTTGTTCTAATTAAACATCAAAAATGTATCCAACCCCCTTCCCGAACCCCCCGCACAAACTTTTTCATTTTTACATCTAGAAAAGAATCCAGACCCCTTCTCCAAACCGTCACAAAAACCCCTTTTTTATTACAACAAAATGTTAATTCTCCAAATCCGGTCAAATCCCCTGTTTTTTATTCATCTAAAATGTACCAACCCTTCCCAAATCCGGTCACTAAAACTTTTTTATATTATTACACTGGGAAGAATCCAGACCCTTTTTTCCTCTTTAGTGAATTACCATACAATTTTCCTCTGGCAGAGAGTTCCAATCTCCTGCTCAACCCAGTAAAGAACCTTTTCTAATTTATTTAAAACCCCTTCTTTCCTCCAAAACAGGTAAACCCCCCCCTTGTTAAAAGGATACAACCTGGTATAAATTTGCAAATTAGAAAATCTCTACATCAACCCCTGATGTATTTATACATATTTATTGTGGTCATTATAAAAAACAAAAAACCTAAAAGCCATCAAACTGAAATTTCACCCAAAATTTAAATTTTTTTCAGTTAATTGAGGGAGGGGGTGCTCTGTTTAGGATCCATCTCAGCATGTATAGAAGTGTCAAAGAGCATCTCTTTCCTTTAGGGTCAGTCCGCCCGCATCCCTTTGGGTTTGAATGGGCTCGTGTAAACCCAAATTCACCTGTGGGCGCCAGGGGAAACTGAGCACTTTCTGATCGCTGAGTATCTCAGCAGGAGGAGGGTGGGAGTCACTTTGTAATCCACTTACTTTTGAAGCATTCACTTTACTGACTTTTCCCTCATAAAAGAGCAAATGGTGGGGTTGGGTCCTTTACTCTAAATTCTGGGGGTGAAACCTTGCAGCACTGGGAGGGAAACTGCAATGGGGCAAAAAAACTGGAATTGACCGCAAGTAAAAGTTAGGGGGCATAAACCCTAAGCTTGTTTGGTAGAACCCATCTTTATATGGGGGGAGCACTTTGATTTGTTAGCACCCTCCCCTTCTTTTTATATGCATAAGGGGCTTGTTTACCCGTTGGAAAAAAAACTGTAAACCGCACCCCTTTTGGCACAAAAAATTTCACAGAGATACAAGTTTGGGGAAAGGGATTTTTTAAATGAAGATTTAAAAAAATTGATAAGGAGTAATCTTTTAACCCCAGGCAGCGCTAGGGTTTACTATGACCATATCAATGATAACAAGCTTTTCCCCTTTGCAGACCTTTGATGAAGCCGAGGGAAAACGACGTTTTCTAGCTGCCCCCCCCCCACCGGCATGGTGCTACGGAAAAGAAAAAGTGGAATGCACCGGACAAGAAAACAAGTGTATTTTCATGGGTCACACATACACAGGTAACTTATAGTCCATCATTTAATGAGATTATCCCACCGCTGCCACCAACTTTCCACACATTATGGGGCGCTGTAAGGAGTTGTATAAACCCATTCCCCCTCTCACCATTGGAAAATCGAGCATAAATCACATTCCAAGACAGTTCAAAGGCACCCCCAAAACTATTGTGCTGCCACCACCTTCCTTCAATATTCAACAAGAAAAGGAAATCAGAGGGAAGGCCCTGAGCCCAAAAATTTACTGACCAAGAAAAAAAGGGTTAAAACGCATCTCACGCTCTCCCCAGTCACGAATAAAAAAACACATTCCTTCAAGGTCATGGGTTCTTAGAGCAAACAAGAACTAAGCTTATTATATTTAAAGGGAACCTGTCACATAGGTTATGCCCTCCTTGCTGAGGGCAGCACAAACTAGTGTCAGACCTGCTGTTCCCAGCACTGTGTCTCTTATTCTATAAGATGCTGGAGTTTTAGAGTATTTACCCCTCAAATCTTATTCATGAGTAGGTGTTAGCTCTGCCCACCAAAGGCTAGCCCCGCCCACTGACAGTTATTCACATGTTTCTACCTATTCAGAGTAGTAGGTTTATCAGTTGAGGTGGGCGGGGCTAGCCTCGGATTGGGCGGGTTTGAAAAAACTGACTTTGAAGGACTCTTCGAATGACTCTTCTGGCTGAAGACTGCAGATTTGAGCATTAAATACACGAAAACTCCAGCATCTTACAGAATAAGGGACACAGCGTTGGAAACAGCAGATCTGACACTAGCTTGTGCTGTCCTCAGCCAGGGGGGCATAATTTATGTGACAGGTTCTCTTTAATATGTAAAGGCACAGTACTTACATAAAATAATACAATACAATGACATACATACAACAATTATAAAATAAATGGGAGAAAACATAGAAAATTCCTAACACTTACAATGGTAGGTTCTTCAGATCCGGGGGCATGGAGGAAAAATGGAACCCAGCTCATTCAACAATTGAACTCAAAACTATGTGGTGGTCTGTCTGTCCAAAAAGTTGCAAATTTGTGTCCATATGATGTTCTAAGTCACTTGATACCACTCACCCTGCTGGGAGTAACAATACAATTTTTCCATTCAATCATTTCCTTACTGCTCTTACTGCATGATGTGGCCCTAAATTAAAGCGGTATTTCCAGCATAGACTTTGATGGTGTATTGATAGGATATGCCATCAAAGTCTGAGGTGGAACCCGCACCTATCTCGCAAACGAGTCAGTTGCACATGCACATGAGTCTTCATTCTGTTCTTTGTCTCTTCTTGAGTTGGATGTGGGTCCCAGCAGTTGGACCCACACATATCACACAATGATGGCTTATCCTATCTATATGCAATCAGTGTGTGGGGTGGGAATACCCCTTTAAAGACCTCTTCTATGTGATCTTACTCATTACTATGTTGTAACAATATTGCTACATTATTTGTTAAATAGGTGGGACCCACACCTATCAGACATTGATGGCATATGCTATCTATATGCAATCAGTGTGTGGGAATATCACACTTCTTCTACCCTATTTCCCTGAAAATAAGACACCCCCCGAAAATAAGACCTAGTGCAATTTTTTTCAAGCTTAGAAATATAAGGCCTCCCCTTAAAATAAGACCTAGCGGAAGTCATTGCTGCAGCTCACCCTATGCCATACATTAGCATTAACAGATCGTTTAGAAGGTCTTACCTTGTATGGGAGGCTACCTGGACAAGAGGTGCTCATTTAAGGAAAGTACTATTGCTAGACATGAGAGATTGGGGCCAATGTTTCTAAAAGAAATGGAGTCACAAGAAATTCACCATGAAACTCAGGACAGTTCTGATGATGTTCCAGAAGATGATGACTGTCTTTGAATAAATGTTGCTTCTTGTTCATAAATACCGGGATTGGTAAATGTAACATAGATTATTGTACATGGAAATAGATTCTGGAAGGATGCTGCACACCTTAATGTTGATGTGTGCTATGTAGACATAGAACTGGGGTGCATGGCAGATTTATCACCAGAATTCTGCAACAAAACTGCCAAAGTGTATACGGTATATCCGTTGTCAAGCATTAAACACTGCACTGAAAGAACTCCTTACTTGACTGAAACTTAACCTTTAACAAAGAAATACTATTAAAAATTATAGAATCGTCTCAACACATAACATAAAATAACTTCACATGGTTCCATGGATAAGCAGTTCACAGACCGATTATACATATGGACATAGAGGAAATACGGGTGGTGGGTATAAAAACCCTACTCACGGTTGATACAATGCCGGATTTCCTGGGGCAGAAAGCGTCCAATCCTGGATATACATGAAAAAACTTTGAGATTCTCGGTTCACATATTTTGATCAAAAGATGTTTAAGCTGCCCACGTACTTCAACGTGATCTCAAATAGGGCAGTCCTATGCTATCTTTTACCTCTCAATAGAGCCACAACAGGCCTCTCACTGGGTCAACAGACCTCCTTCACCCAGAGAGAAAAAAATAAAAAAACACCCTACCTTCAGGCTGCACTTCTTATGACAGCCTGTGAGAGTGGGCGGGTACAGAACAACAAAATGGAGGCACCCTTCTCCTCCCCATATAGGTTAAAAATCAATGTACACCAAGTATAACAGTAAGTTCTGCACAAAACACATTTCTGAAAAAATGTATGCAAACCTGGTGCCACTGGCAGGGCTGCGCACACATAGTCAATATGATATAAATATAAAAATATATATATATATATACTGTACACACCACACCACTGCCAGCGGCGGTCTGATTGACCCAGTGAGAGGCACGTTTGGTGCTCTATATGAAGGTAAAAGATAGCATAGGACTGCCTATTTAGATCACAGTTGAAAGTCGTGGGCAGCTTAAACATCTTTTGATCAAAATATGTGAGACCGAGAATCTCAAAGTTTTGTCATGTATGATAGATAGCATAAATGCTTCTTTAGGGATTTCCACGTAATGTATTGCCCTTTTTGCAGTAGTGTGCCGCTGAGACGGTTTGCCTGAATTCTGCTAAAAATTACGCCAAAAATAATGTCGTCCACCACATTCTTGCAGGTAGAGTCATCTCTCCTGTTGTAGTACTGGGGTGCATGTGGGAGGATAACCAATCCCGTATAGAATATCTTCAGATGGATCCACAGCACTCCGCAGATTATGATGCAAAAAAATTTGATTTATTTACACGTTGAAAAGACAAAACTCCAGTAATTCAAACAGCATAGGGTATACGGGCAATAGAGAAGAAGCCTCTATTTTGGAAGGTCATCTCCTCACTCCTCCAGACACCTCTGAAGAAGGCCTTTGACCGAAAACATTCAAAAATTGGTCTGGCTTCCCCTCTATTGCCCATATACCTTATGCTGTTTGAATGACTGGAGATTTGTCTTTTCAACATGTAAATAAATCACATTTTTTGCATCATAATCCGCGGTGTGCTGTGGGTCTATCTTGAGATATTGTACATGGAAATAGAGTCACAAGAAATTCTTGATGGAAGTCAGAGTTTGGCTGGCTCTGCTGCTGTTTATTATAGTATATTAAAAAACGATGATATTTTTTTTGTTTAACAATAAATGTAAATTCTTGTTCATCCCCTGAAAATAAGACCTAGCGCGTCTTTAGGAGCAAAAATTAATATAAGACACTGTCTTATTTTCGGGGAAACAGGGTATGTGATCTTACTTGTTATTATATTGTAACAATATTGCTACATTATTGCATATCTAAACTATAACATAATAAGGATACATTGTACGTGTCTTGCAGGAGCAAAATACAGCAAGAACGCCTTTCGCGGCTGTGGACCTAAAGCGATTTGTGACCTCGGCAGCGAGAGCCATAACTTCGGGGACATCACCCTCCGCACAGAGATCCAGTGCTCAAGCCACGGCCCCAACATTTACTCCAGCTTCCTCATTGTGCTGGTAACGGTTGCGATCTCATTCACATTTCTTTTCTAGTCTGCACCCAATGGACGGGGCTCAACGATTCCACACCGGGCCGCTGTTATCTGAGTGACTTCTTCTGTCGCCGGTTGGGGCAGCGGGAGCACAACATCTACCGGCCATGATTCTGATTATTTTTATTGTTTTATAACCTTCAGCACTTAATCGTGTGCATCGATATGAATATGCATGAGACAAGGCTTCACTGCAGGTTACTGTATACTCGTCTGCTATGGCCCCATATTGCCCTCAGACTCCAATAGTGTTGATACCATGACAAAACCAATTGGTCTATGAGCATGCAATTCACAGATACAGCCTACCATTTACAATAAGACCATAACTCTAGATACTATTAAGGTCTTTTTTTTGCAAACCATAATCTTATCCTCATATACCAGTAACTTATTTATTACAAAGCAGAGCCACTATTAGGGTACATGCTATTCCAAAGAAAGCCATAGGAAGGGTTCAAGCTAATCCTAACCCTATAGCCTAATCACACTAACGCATTGCATTAAACTACAGTTAGGGTTAACAAATATCCTTATCCTAAAAAGACGACTAGACCCCATAATGCTACACTTAAATTGGCCTTGTATATTTTAAAATTAAAGGGGTTTGGCATTGAAGTAAATTTGACGTGTGAAGCTTAAAATTAAATAATAAACATTTTCACCATTCGTCATTGTTAAAAATTTTGAACCGTTTTTGTTTAGCTGCTCCTTTAGGGATTTGTTGTTTACAGCTCGTCTCCAGGGAATACGACCAGTGACGAGAGCTCCTCAGTCCTGGTCGCACATGCTCAGACATCACCTCTCCTCTCAGGCAGCTACTGAGTGTTCAAACCCCAGGTTCTGCCATTCTACTCCGTCCTCTGCACTCCTTAGTAATTAGTCAAACGGTGCAAATAAATAAAATATAAACATTAATGAAGTCTGTGCATTGATAAAGAGAAAAAAAATCCACAGGTTCGGTCCGTGCAGGGATTTGAACCAAGGACCCTTGTGCTGTGAGGCAAAAACTTTACCTCTGAGCTACACTGTAGCTACTCATAAACAGACCCTTCTTTGACTAGAGAGAGGAAAGGCCTGGTGATGTCATCCTGCTGGGTCACATGATAGGCAATTCAAACAAATCACACACGCCCCCTTCTGAGCACAAAGAGCTGGATACAGAAGGTATGAAATGAGATTGTGGCAAAACCCCTTTAATCCTATATCTCATATTCCTCATTCAAACCCTACACCCCACTTTCTAATTGTGTAATGGTACAGCTCATGATAGGGTTCTGGCTCTCAATGAAGAAACCCAAATGGTATGGAGATTTATAGGCAATGCTCTATGGGAAAAAATATGCAAATTAGCACTGAGGGAAAAAAAAAACATGTCTATCTATGGCCACCTCTAGGTATCTACCATGGGTGTAACTATAGCCACAGCAGATGTAGCAGCTGCCTAGAGATTTAGGGGCCCATTTATGTACAAGAACCTTGGGGAAGATTTATCAAGGCCAGAATTCTGCAACAAAACTGCCAAAAGTGTATATATCCATTGTCAAGTATTAACAAACCCTGCACTGAAAAAACTCCTTACTTGACTAAAACTTTTAACAAAGAAATACTATTAAAAATTATAGAATCGTCCCAACACATAATATAAAATTACTTCAAATGGTTCCATGGATATGCAGTTCACAGACCAATTATACATATGGACATAGAGGAAATACTGGTGGGGGATATAAACATGCTACTCACGGTTGATACAGTTCCGGATTCCATGGGGCAGAAAGCGTCCAATCCTGGATACGACACTCCGCTCGAGATCGGGAACACAAGGTGGCAGGTTGAAACTTATACTGTCTCTGTACCCACCCTACCTGAAAAAGCGGGGTAATCGCCCTGAAAAGGGCGACTCCGCTTTAAGGGTATCTCTACGCCACCCTCAATCTATATCTCCAGCAAAACCTCCAGAAGATAAATTATGTATAAGAGCAAATAATCAATGAAGCCCCTATGCATAAGAAAAAAAATGGACCAAATTTTTTCACAAATATGGTCAAATCCGTGTCGAAGGGCACAAGGCTCTATTCGAGCGACACTACTAACTAAATTTTTAGACTAATCCTTCCCTAAAACCTAGAACGCCTATTGAAACAAAATGTTGCTATAAGCATGAGCTCTAATGTGAATCCTATGTATCCTATGCAGGAAAAACTACAAAAAGTGACAGTTGGGGCTTGCACTTTGCCCAAAAGTGACGCTGACAGTTGACCTTTTATCTTAGCCCGACCCTAGCTTCCATTTCTTGATACTTGCAAACTATTTCATAGCTTAACATTTCCCTTCTTGAGATACCTTGTGTCTTGTCATAAATTCCGCATTTGCTTCAGATCGACTGAGATGACGCCAGACAAAATGCAGTTTTACTATGTGTTTAAGAAACATTTTTATGAAGCTATAAAGGGTGGAGGAGATGGTGGAGGGGGGGAGGAGGCACCTATGAGACAAAAACAACTGTAGATGATCGGTCATTGAAATTTTGCAATCAGATTAGGTCATATCCATAAGATTTTTATGGGATGTATTCTGCTTTAACCCCCCCCCCCCCACGCTCTTGAATTTGGACCCCCCCCAAAGACTATAATGATGGAGTATTTCATTGGGTCATTGGGGAGGGGTGTTTGCAAGCTTCTATTGCACCGATTGTCTTCCATATGCCGTATCACCCTCCATTACTGACTCACCATGAACGTTCACCTTTGCTTGTATTAATCTACCAAATCATTTCATTTGATGACTTGTTGGTGTCTTCTGGTTTGTCGTTCTGCACATACATTCTCCAATAAAAAAAAAAAAACCTGAAAATCCAAAATGATTATGAAGTGAATTATTTCTGTGAAAAGGAACCGGACAAAGGCGTAACTTGAAGCTTCTGGGCCCTAGTGCAAATAGAGAAATGAGGCCCTCTCAGTTACCATGTGCCATTGACAATGCTGCGGCAGAAGAACTTTTGGGGCCCCCTCAAACTGCAGGGCCCGGTAACGACTGCTACTTCTGCACCCCCTATAATTAAGCCCCTGGAACCGGAACAAGATGACTCAGAACCCAAGGTCCCAGAATCTTTGGTGGCTCAATCATTGGAATATAGCTCGAAACAAGGTTCGATTGGATCATCAAAGTATTAACCCCTTCAGAATCGGGTGTTTTCCCTGCTTTCCAAGAGTCATAACCTTTTTTTTAAATTTTTTTTTTTCACTTTTCTATCTGTATAGATATATAGGGGCTTGTTTTTTGCGGGACGTCCTTTTTAGTGGTGCCATTGATCACACCATATATTGTGCTGTGAATCCCCCCAAATAATTCTGTGTAGGTTGAAATGTGAATAAAACATAACCGCAGCATTTTTACCTAGGCTTCGTCTTTAAGGAGATCACTGTTTAGTATAAATGATATTTTAGCTGTCTTCTGCAGGTTGGTATAATTCAACGCTTTCATTAGGTTTTACTTCTTTTTTTATTATTTTTTTTTTTTTTATTTAAATGGTTTCATTTTAAATTTTATGCTTCAGCACAATTTTTTGCAACCGTTAATTTTTTTGTTTTTCAAATGATGGATCTGTGTGAGGGCTGTTTTTTTGCAGGCTGTAGTGAAATATACATATCGGTACCATTTTGGTATACAAGTGACTTTGATCATTTTATTTAATTTTCTTTGGGACACAAAATGACCAAATACCCCCTCCCCCACAATTTTGGCGGCATTTTCCAATTATGGGGGACATGTATGAAAACGGTCTTTGTAGCTCTCCTTTAATATTTTCAGCGCACTATATAAAATGAAAGGGGGACTCTGATTGGTTGCTATGGACGACAAAGAAAGTCTTAGACCTAGACAGTTTTCATACATGTCGCCCTATGTATCACTTCATTGTTTATTTTGAAATGGGGGGGGGGTGACTTGAATTTTTAATATTTTTTTATTTTTAAAAATTTTTTGTTTTATTTGTACGTGCACTTGACCACTAGAGGCCACGATCACTTGTGCACCATTCTGCATTATCTATATAATGCAGAATAGTGTACCAAGATGGCGCTCCTATTACCTGTCTATGGCAGGAAGTAATAGCAGCAGTAACATGGCAGCTATGGAAGCCTTCATTAGGCTTCCAACTGCCATGGTAACTGCTCGGCAACCCGCAACCTCATCACAGGGGCACCGATCGGAGAGAGGAATAATTCGCCTTTGTGGCTAAGGGTTAAACCGACTGTTAGGGCCAGGTGTCACCTGTAATAAATAGTCAGAAACTGCCGCAAATGCAGTAAATGAGGCGGATCCAAACATCCTCAGCAATAATAGAACGTACCCATATATCTATTGTCGCTAAAGGGTTATAGATCCATTCAATAATGGCTCTCTAAAGCCCAGCAGAAGCCAACCTTATTTGGGAGTGACTTTTGGGCAGACACTTCTCACTAGGGTCTATTTGTTATGGGAGGTTCTTGATGAAAGCAGCAAAGTCCAGCTTCGACTTCCAGGCAATGATATTAAAATCTTCTTTTTTTTTGTTCCGTTATAAAATCCAATATTGTGGACAAACACCAAATTTAATAACATTCACATACTGTGGTATACGATCACCCCGCTGACGCGTTTCGGACAAGCTTGCTATGTCTAAGGCAGGCATACTCAAACTGCGGTCCTCAAGCTGTTAGGAAACTACAACTCCCATCATTCCCACTGTTATAGATTATAATGCATGATGGGAGTTGTAGTTTCCCAACAGCTGGAGGGCCGCAGTTTGAGTTCTATTGCCTTAGACATAGCAAGCTCGTCCGAAACGCGTCAGCGGGGTGATCGTATACCACAATATGTGAATGTTATTGAATTTGGTGTTTATCCACAATATTGGATTTTATAAAGGAACAATAAAAGAAGATTTTTATATCTTTACATGGGAGTCAAAGCTTGCCTTATATTGTTTGTATACCAGAGCTCAAGTTTCGCCCCCAAATTGTACTTCCTCCAGCTGATCATTTCAGACCAAAGGGTGAGCAGATTTCTCTATATGTGTATCTTCCTGATGATATGTTTTATGGCCCACATGTATGAACCTGTGTGGGTCTAAAACTCACTTTTTTTGCCCATAGGCTACTATGGGCAAAGTAGTGAGTTTTAGACCTAAGCAGTTTCATACATGTGGCCCTATGTGTCCAATTGGAACACGGATTAAAATGCAATTCTCTTTGGGCATTCACCTGTTGGGTATAGATAAAGGGAGGGCCCTGAGACCAATCTCTGATGTTGGGCCCAGATTTCAAGTCAAACTTGCTTTGGTCGTGGGTGGACACCATGTTGATCCTTCTGAAGACCCATCCAGTTCATTATCAACCAGTGCTCAAAGACATAAGAGAGAGGACATGGACCTTGGTTACTGTGCAATGATTTTATGAAAATATGATTTACAACATAAAAATTCAGGCTGCACCTGATTATACACAGTGGTAACAATTTTTTTGATATGATGAAAAATTTGCCAATTTTCACTGGATTGAAGTATGACAATGAGTCCATCGATTCCTTTGAAGAGTCATCTAACTCCTAGTCAGATCTAACCAGACCTGAATGACTTGCCTTGTTGACCAGAAACATTTTTTTGCTATTTCTTACAATGCTGGTGACTATCGCCGCCTCAGGCGCTGGCCCCACAGGAACAGGAGAGGCTTCAGGGAAGGCTTAGACAACTTCCTAAAACTAAAAAATATTAAAGGGGTTTTGCCACGAAGTAAAATTGATGTGGGAATCTTGCAAATGAAATAACAAACATTTTCACCATTCATCATTATTAAAAATTCTGCACCGTTTTTGTCTTAGCTGCTCCTTTAGTGATCCATTGTTTACAGCTCGTCTCCAGGGGCTACAACCAGTGCTGAGAGCTCCTCAGTCCTGGTCACACATGCTCAGACATCACTTCTCCTCTCAGGCAGCTGCTGAGTGTTCAAACCCCGGGTGCTGTCGTTCTACTTCTATCATTTGTCCTCCTTAGTAATTAGTCAAACAGCGCAAATAAATAAAAAAGAAACCTCAATCAGGTCTGTGCATTAATAAAGCGAAAAAAGCAAAACACAGGGAGTTGAACCTAGGACCCTTGTGCCTGGAGGCAAAAACATTACCTCTCAGCTACTCACAATGCTTTACATAAACAGACCTTTCTTTGACTACAGAGAGGAAAGGCATGGTGATGTCATCCTGCTGAGTCACATGATCTGCAATTCAAACAAATCACACACGCCTCCTTCTGAGCACACAGAGCTGAAGTGCAGGATACAGGAGGAATGAAATGAGATAGTGGCAAAACCCCTTTAATACTTATGTAACCGTATAAAACATCTGGATCCAGTCTGATGGCCACATTGGGATCAGGAATGAGATCTTCCTTTAGGTCAGAGTGGTTCTTGCCTTTTGTGATAAAAGTCTCCATCAGTAGGAGGGGAACAAAGCTTAAAAACTCCCTCTGACCCTCCCTTCATCCATATCTTTCCCTCCCTTGGATGAACTTTATGGACATAGGTCTTTTTTCGACCACACTAACAATGTAACAGGGAGAGCAGGAAGATTTTCCACAACATAATTGACAACACACATAGAAAGTTATGGGTTCTCTTCATATAAAGACAACTGCTGGTCTTGGACCCTAAAAGGAATTAGCACATGTGAAGGTCAAAGGGGCTAACTCCAATCTCAGGACCCCTCTGCCCGCTATGAGCAAGTACAAGACCATCTTAAAAGAATAATAAGCATATAAAATAAAAAAACAACAGAATTCTGTCTCTTCCCCCCTTAAACGGGTTGTCTCACCAAGCTGTTTCAGAGCCCAAAGCAGCTTTCATTCATGCATTCTGTCTCCTCTTGGTCAGGGTGTGGGTGATTAGCATATCAGCTCTGTATTCAAAGGTCTGTTAATCACTCTAACATGAGAGCAGGAGATGTTTATCTAAAGTCCAGAGAAGCTTCAGAGCTAAAGTAAACAAACATAATTAGTCCCCTTTGTCTGTTAGATATGTGTGATGATGTGATCCCTACTATCAGATAAGACAAACAGCAGTGGAGAGCAGGTGGGTAACCTACAGAAACCTAGAGCTGATAAATCACTTATGTCTCCTCAACAAAGCAATCTGTTTGGAAAATGTCTTCATTTACTTTTCACTACATGTTGAAAGCTATTCTTTGTAGCGAGACCACCCCTTTAACCTCTTCGTCTCCTTTGATCACATTTTGTCACATAAGGTGAGAACTGTTTCTGCTCTGAAAGGAAGCAAAATCAGAAGAGCAATGTATTTGCAGTGTCCTGGTAGATCAGCAATGTCCCCCTGGTGCTCCGCACTCTTTTGTGCCTGGTGATAAGTATCTGCAGCAGGAGCCTCCCCCCTCTGCCATGTCTGGAGGAGGATACAAATCTTTCTGGATATGCCCCTTAGTTCTTACCTGATTTTACAATCAAAGATATTAGTATAACATTAAGTGCAATATTTGTTATATGCTCATGTGCTTTAGGAACATACAGAAAATCTTGCAGCCTTTAAGAAGGTTGTCCCACCCCATTGATTATCTTTAGACATACGGGCAACTAAAACTGCTTTCAGAGTTAGAGAAATTATTATCTCCTGCTTGTGTACATAAACTTCTCTAGGTTACCAACCTCCTCTCTGCTCTAAAAGTGGTTATGATGGGGATGATACCATCCTAACCACTTCCTGCTGTGTCTTATCAGCAGCAAAGGAGCTCGGTTATGTTTCTCATTGCCAAACTTTTACCCTTTAGAGCTCTGTAACCTTCTGCCTTGCTGTAAAACCCCTTCATCGCCAATATCCCTCTAACAGGCTCAGCTAGTAATAGCAGAGCTAAAATGTAAGTCACTGCTGTAAAACCGCCAACAGCCTGAACAGGAAGTAGGAGCCTGAAGCTGTAGAACCACCCACAGCCTGAACAGGAAGTAGGAGCCTGAAGCTGTAGAACCACCCACAACCTGAACAGGAAGTGGGAGCCTGAAGCTGTAGAGCCACCCACCGCCTGAAGAGGAAGTAGGAGCCTGAAGCTGTAGAACCACCCAATGCCTAAACAGGAAGTAGGAGCCTGAAGCTGTAGAACCACCCATTGCATGAACAGGAAGTAGGAGCCTGAAGTTGTAGAACCACTCACAGCCTGAACAGGAAGTATGATCCTGAAGCTGTAGAACTGCCTACGCCTGAACAGGGAGTGGAAGCCTGAAGCTGTAAAACCACCTACTCCGTTAATAAGATGTTTTTGCCTGAAGCTGTAGAACCAACCACAGCCTGAACAGGAAGTTGAAGCCTGAAGCTGGCTGTGAAGAGAAATCCATGTGTTACAGCTATATGAGAAAATCCCTTTAAGTAACAGTGGTTTAAGCTCTATGTATTACACAGTTGACCATACGCTAAAAGACAGGTGAAATAGGCATGTATCTGCAATAGCATGTGCACGTATATGACTATGTAATACTTTATCATATATATTAATATATCTTCTTTATATCCTCTCCAGCCGCGATTACACTTTTTTTTAAAATTTAATCTAAATTTAAGTTCATCTCTGTGACGATAAATACAAACAATTCACTAAAGTAATTGCAGCGGCCATAGGAGCGATGAAGCCGCTTTGTAGACCAGGAGTTCCACTTAATACACAAGAATACTTGTATTTCATCTTTACGGAGCCAAATTCTACCCACTGGGTCCCGAGGGAGCAGATACTTTTGGTGGCGCATCCACGAATCGCTACTGATTTCCTTATAGGGGCTGTAGAAACAAAAATAGGAACATAAAATATTTCCATACCTTAGAATATAGTAAAATACAGCACATAATTATATTATAATCCATAGGAGCTGTCTAGTTTCTAAACTTATTATAAGATGCCCTATCAGGGAAAAAAGGCGAAAAAAGTGGTAACATAACCTATTGCGAGAAAACGTCGTAGAATTCAAACCTGTATGTACTAAGAAAAAGGAAAATGTGCCTGGTCAGGAAAAGGGATAAACAGCTCCAGCAGGAAGCGACTGAGGAGTCAATGGAGGAGGCGGGGGTCCCTTGTTCAGAACTCAGCACATCCATGCAGAGCTGTCGTAACAGCATTATGGGCCCCAGGGCATAACACTGCAGTGGGCCCTGCCCAAATACATAACATCACACTAGGCCACGCCTCTAGCCACACCCAAGGACACTCATATTATCACGCCACTTATGTCTGGGAACTGCCAGCCTGCAGCCTAGAGGACTAATTGGCAGAGCAGGGAGCCTCTGGCTTCCTTCTCCACCATGGTTTTTAACTGTTTGCACATCCTAAAATCACACAAACCATTAAAAAAGCAAAGCCAAGCAAGGGATCCAGGGTGTGTTTCTTGTATTCCTGGGATATACATACAGCACTTGGGGCCCCTATACTCGTGGGGCCCCCGGGCAACTGCCTAGTGTGCCCAATGGAAAAGATGGCCCTGCATCCATGCAGTACACAGAAAGACCATTGATGGCAATGGGCAATGTGCAATGCTTTATCTCCCCTGTGGGGGTGCTGCAGGGTTACTGAACCTGCTGCATGGTCTCTCCATGGATCACAGCTAATTTCCAAGAGTTTTAATGGGCCCTTCTCATAGTCTCGAATACAAGACCGTGATGCAATGCAAGACTACTTGAAGCCCGAGCAAGTCTCAGGTTTAGGTTTGGCGATCTTTTTTTGGAGCTGGTTGCTTCTTAAGGCTGAATCCTATGAAGACCTCATCAGGACTGGTCTTCTTTTGCTTTCCGGTTTCCCATCAGATTTCCATTGCAGTGTGTGTCTTGTTTAGACTCTATTAACAATATGTATGGTAGCTGTCCCCAAAGTGTGGCTGTCACAGCATGATGGGAGTGGTAGTCATTGACCCTACACAAGTAAAGTAAGTTTCTTCTTATCTAAAAATTAATGAACAGTGGAGTCAACCCTTGAGGTATGGATGTCTTCTTTCCTGTTCCATTTTTGCGCAGGTTTTCTCTACCAAGGACCTCAGTCTATAGGGGCTGGGGGCAAAATATAGTGTTGTATTTACTATTTTGCCATAGGCAAACTTACATTTATCAGTTCTCAGTCTATAAAGCACTAAAACTTAACTTTTATTATGTACAACATTTAACCTCTATACACACTGATCTGTCTAGAGATAGACACTAAAACCATCCACACAAACTGGGGATCCCTGGTGCCGGTGAGACGCCTCGATGTGAGTGTGACTGACGGGTGGCATCTCCAACCAGGCGTCTCTTTGCTCTGGATGAGCCGCAGTCACAGGGAGCGGGAGTAGACCTGATCTATGTGTATTCTATTACTGTCTGACACTATAAATGTTTTGAATGTATAATCTTTGAATGTGTAAACATGCCCCTGAGGAAGTCCCGGTGTTCGGCTACGAAACGCGTAGGGTTATAGATTTTATATTTTGTATGTGTTTTATTCATTTTAAATAAATTAACCTAACACTGATCCAGCCCAATAGTGCATGACTCCCTATACCTCTGAGCGCTACTGCCCGAGTTTTAGACCAAATCACTGTATATATAGGGTTTCCCTGCTAATAGGTGGTGTTCCACCAGACTTGATATAGAAAAGGAGTTATTCCTTCCCAATTAGAAAGGGATAAATTTATGAGACAAATTGAGAGGTCAGAAATCAGGTTTTAAAAAAAGTGTGTATAGAGGTTAAATGTTGTACATAATATAGGTTAAGTTTTAGTGCTTTATAGATTGAGAACTGATAGAGGTTAAGGTTGCCTATGGCAAAATAGTAAATATAGTTATTAAAAGTCACTCTTTATTCTCTTACTAGATTCCCATATTTTTGAGAGTATTTTTCAAGTATAGTGATCCTGGTGGCATTGACCAGCACCAAGAGCTGGAGCACCATTTTGCTTTTGTTGTAGCAACCTGACTTACCTAATTCAGTGGTCCCCAACCTGTGGCTCTCCAGCTGTTACAAAACTACAACTCCCAGGATGCTCTGAGCGCCACAAGCAGTGAGAACATGATGGGAGTTGTAGTTTTCCATCAGCTGCAGAGCCACAGATCGGGGACCACTGCTGAAGCTCGTTGACCATTATTGAAAATGTTCATGTTCAAAGTTTGCAGCAAGAAAAAGGAACATAAGTAAATGGAAATAGACAAAACATTTTAGGAGTCAACAAGACCCCTATTGCTGCTCTGTACCGTAATACTCGCTGGTTTGGAGCAGGCAGGCGTCCTCATCCCCGATGCAGTCAATGGTATGCCTGGAGTAACACCACTTGGAGTAGAGATAAACACGACTGGCAGCTCAGCCCATTTGGTTGAAAGTTTAGATCAGGCACTAAAATAAAAATGAGAAAAAAAAGAAGAAAAAATAGAAAAAAATGTAAATAAATGACACAACATCTGCAAAAATTTAGCTTTTTCAATTATTGCACACTACTGTATATTATCTATCTATCTATCTATCTATCTATCTATCTATCAATGTCATATATATCTCCATCTATCTATCACATATCTATCTATCTATCCATCTATCTATCTCATATCTATCTATCTCCTATCTATCTATCTATCTATCCATCTATCTATCTCATATCTATCTATCTATCTAGCCCATATCTATCTATCTATCTATCTATCTATCTATATATCTAGCAAATATCTATCTATCTCCATCTCTCATATCTATCTATCTCTTATCTATCTATTTATCTATCTCTCTCATATCTATCTATCTATCGCTCTATCTATCTGACAGAAAATATATCTAATCAGGTATCTCAAGTCTCTGGAAGATTTACAATTCCACCATGTAATTTTATTCATGTTTTTCAAATATATGTTCTGCATGTGTTCTTTAGATATGTGTTCTGCATATGTTTTTTGAAATATACGTTCGGCATGCGTTTTTTTAAATATATGTTTGGCATACGTTTTTTGGGAATATATATATTCTGCATACGTTTTAAATATATGTTTTGCATGTGTTTTTTGAATATGTATTCTGTACATATTCTTTGCTGTGTATACCTGTGCTTCGCAAAGACTAACAACGTATAACGTCACTACACGCAAATGCATGCTTGTTAATTTGAATGACACCCTTATCTCCTGAACAGAAAACCACACGTGAAAAAAAATACGAGATGGGGTTTGACTGACACTGAAACACCCCAATCAAGTTCTGTCTTTATCAAACTGACGAATCGTTACTCCCATTGACCAGGATTGACGTATTTTTATCCAATTGTCTTTCTAGGGCTTTTTAAAAAGTCCCGTTACTCTGTTAGTTTGTGTGCCTCTGATGAAGCGCTGGTTTGTGGCTTTTACAGTGTTTTGTTTTTTTGTGATGAGGATGGTAATGCTTCCTCACAATTTTTAATAAATACAACACTCCGAATAATTACCTGAGCGTAGTTTCTACATATAACAAAAACACGAGCGCCGCAATTTTTCCTTCATATTCTGATAATCTATCTATCTCATATCTATCTATCTTTCTCATATCTATCTATCTCATATCTATCTATCTATCTATCTATCTATCTCATATCTATCTATCTATCTCATATCTATCTATCTATCTATCTCATATCTATCTCATATCTATCTCATATCTATCTATCTCATATCTATCTCATATCTATCTATCTATCTCATATCTATCTATCTCATATCTATCTATCTATCTATCTATCTATCTCATATCTATCTTTCTATCTCATATCTATCTATTTCTCTCATATCCCATATCTATCTATCTATCTATCTATCTATCTATCTATCTCATATCTATCTATATAATACCTATCAAACTCATATCTATCTATCTCATATCTATTATCTATCTATCTATCTATCTATCTAAACTACTATCTATCTATCGCTATATCTATCTATCTATTTTCCCTATCTATCTAAACTATCTATCTATCTACTATCTTTATCTTTCTCATTATTTTCCATCTGCACTAACATATAGTTAGGTCCATAAATATTTGGACGGAGACATTTTTCTAATTTAGGTTCTGTTCATTATCACAATGAATTTTGTACAAAGCGATTCAGACGCAGGTGAAGTTCAGACTTTCAGCTTTAATTCTGTGGGCTGAACAAAATGATTGCATAAAAATGTGAGGAACTAAAGCAGTTTTTACACCCAATCCCTACATTTCTGGGGCTCAAATGTCATCGGACATATGAAGTCTTTGTAAATATAATGTTCATTTCTAATACTCGGCTGAAAACCCTTTGTTGGCAATGACGGCCCGAAGCCTTGACCTCATGGACATCACCAGACACTGTGTTTCCTCTATGTGAATGCTCGGCCTTTACTGCAGCGGTTTTCAGTTGCTGGTTGTTTGTGGCCTTTCTGTCTGAAGTTTAGTCTGTAACAGGTGAATTGCTGCTCAATTGGGCTGAGGTCAGGTGACTGACTTGGCCATTCAAAAATATTCCACTTCTTTGCTTTAATTAACTCCTGGGGTTTGCTTTGGCTTCATGTTTTGGGTCATTGTCCTTCTGTATTATGAAGCTGTCCAATCAGTTGGCTGCATTTGACTGGATTTGAGCACACAGTATATCTCTGAACACCTCAGGATTCAGCCGGCTGCTTTGTCCTGTGTCACATCATCAATGACCACAAGTGACCCCAGTGCCACTGGCAGCCATGCCCGCCCAAGCCATCACACTACCTGCCCCGTGTGTTACAGGTGATGGGGGATGTGCTGTGGAGCAGGAGCTGTACCGCGTCTTCGCCAGACTTTTTTCTTTCCGTCATTCTGGTAGAGGTTGATCTTGGTTTCATCTCTTCTTCTAGATCTGTGCTGCTTTTTAGATTTTTTTTTTAATCCAGCCTTTTTATTCCTGAGGCTTATGAGTGGCTGCACTGTTCAGTGAACCCTCTGTATTTACTTTCATGCAGTCTTCTCTTTATAATAGATTTGGATCTTGATGCACCTACATCCTGGAGAGTGGTGTTCACTTGGTTGGCTGTTGTGAAGGAGTTTCTCTTCCCCATGGAAATTTTTCTGCCATCATCCACCACTGTTGTCTTGCTTGGGCGTCCAGGTCTTTATTGCCTTGATGAGTTCACCAGAGCTTCTTTCTTTCTCAGGGTGCACCAAACTGTAGATTTGCCGCTCTAGTATTGCAGCAATTTCTCGGATGGGTTCTTTCCCGTTTTCGCAGCTTAAGGACGGCTTGTTTCACCTGCATGGAGAGCTCTTTTGACCGCATGTTTTCTTCACAGTAAAATCTTCCTTATGCAAGCACCTCCCCTCAAATCAACTCCAGGCCTCTTATCTGCTTAAATGAGAATGACCTAAGGAAGTAACTGCCCACACTTGTCCATGAAACAGTCTTTGAGTAAATTATCCAATTACTTAGGCGGCTTTCACACAGCGCAGTTTTGGTGCAGTTTTAACTGCGCTCCAATGAAACTGCCTTTATTACCAGGAAACTTTTTCCAGTTATCTAAACTGTTTGGAAAGTCAGTAATCAGTGTGTTTGTATCCACAACACGTCACACACAGTCATTGATGACTGAGTTGAAACACCTTTCTGAACAATTTAGACAACTGAAAGAAGCTGCTGGTAATAAAGGCAGTTTAATTGGAGCGCAGTTAAAACTGCACCAAAACTGCGCTGTGTGAAAGCAGCCTTATGGTCCCTTTAGAAAAAAGGCAGGACATGTTAAGGTGCTGAAACTCTTAAAGGGGTTGTCTCACTGCAGGGATTGCTGCTTTTTATGTTAAAGATCTTGCAAAAACAAGTCACTTTGCAATATGTGTCCTTTAACAGTGTCCTACCTATTCCTAGATATCCCCTCTTGTATGTGCTGCATCAGATTCTCAGGTCGCTATAGCTACAGACCTGTTCCATCTCTCCTGATAGGCTGCCAGCACTGGTTGCTATAGCTACAGACCTGTTCAATCTCTCCTGATAGGCTGCCAGTGCCGGTTGCTATAGCTACAGACCTGTTCGATCTCTCCTAATAGGCTGCCAGCCCTGTTTGCTATAGCTACAGACCTGTTTGATCTCTCCTGATAGGTTGCAGCACTGGATGCTATAGCTACAGACCTGTTCAATCTCTCCTGATAGGCTGCCAGCGCTGGTTGCTATAGCTACAGACCTGTGTGATCTCTCCTGATAGGCTGCCAGCACTGTTCGCTATAGGTACAGACCTGTTCGAACTCTCCTGATAGGCCTGCAGCGCTAGTTGCTATAGCTACAGACCTGTTCGATCTCTCCTGATAGGCTGCCAGCACTGGTTTCTATAGCTACAGACCTGTGTGATCTCTCCTTATAGGTTGCCAGCACTGGTCGCTATAGCTACAGACCTGGCTTCTACTGCAGCCTAGTAGAAGCCAGTAATCACGCCTCTGGATTCAAAGTGAAACCAAGAAAACAGGACTGAGGTGAGATGAATCAATGTCGTGAGACAACCCCTTTAAACCTTTCATCCAATTTCAATGTGGATCTCCTCAAATGAAAGATGAAAGTCTGGACTTTATGTCCATTATAGAACTAGAACTTGAATATGTTTCAGTAAACTGGTAAAAAAAAGCAAATTTTGTGTCAGTGTCAAAATATATATGGACCTAACTGTATTTATGTATATTCATGTGAAAGATATGAGATAAAATCTCATCAGCTGCAGTAGGGATGATGCTTGGGGGTGAGTAGTACTTACATATGGGGGGTGGTGGGGTGCAATTATCTGTGTAACAGCAGGTGGTGCTTCCCCCGGACCCCGCCCAAATTGTTTGCCTGATACTTCCCGGGGGATTTCACAGTGATTTTTGGGAGCGCATGACATGGAGAATATCTCCCCATCTATTATAAAGGGGAAAGACATTGATATTGTATCATGTATGTTCCTGACTAGGTCCGTCCGCACGGCATGGGGGATTTTGGTTTTTGGGGTTTTTTTTTTTCATCGGGTTTGGGCGATTTGGAAACAATCGGGAAAACCCCCAAGAAACCCTTTCCCCAAATAAACTTTAATAAAAAAAACCATTCCAGTTTGTTTTAATGAGCGGTTTTTTCCCGGCTGGGGGCTTTTGAAAAAAGGCTTTGAGACGTGCGGCCACACACAGAATCTAAAAACCCCAGCATTGCGGTGCGAAAAATATTTTGCCCCACAATTTATGCCTTTTGAACATAGCCTTAATTCCCTTGTATCTCTAAAAAAAAAAAAAAAACACATCAAAAAAGTGGAAAAAAAAACCACAAAAAAGGGAAATTTTTTTTGGTCCCTTTTTTCCTTGGTTTTTTTTTTTTTCCAGAAAAAACTCGAAATTAAAAAATTTCTGCAAAAAAAAGAAAAAAACAAAAAAAATGCCCCAGGGGAAAAGCCCCCCTATGGGGCATTTTTTTTACGGTTTTTTAGACGTTTCCAAATCCCACAAAACCGTGTGAAAATCCAAAAAAAGACACCGTGCCATGTGGAAAGGGGCCCCTTTTAAAAAGCAGACCCAAATTGCTGATGAGAAATTTCCGCAGGGGAACTCCACTAAAAAGTAAGGGGGACGCCTTTAAAAGGGGAAACCCGTCACATAGATTATTTCCCCCCCCCCCCGGCCCGAGGGCAGCCAACTAAATGCCCGACCGGGTGGTTTTTCCCGCGCCCGTGTTTCCCCTTTTTTCGTAAGGTGCCCTTTGGGTTTTTTGAGTTTTTTTAGTGCCCAAAAACCCGAAGTTTTTTAGCCAGAAGAGTCATTCGAAGAGGGCCGTTTTTTATTAAAACCCCCCCCCCTGACCCCAAGCCCCGCCCACCCTCCCCACTGGTAAAAATTTTCTTTGAATTTGGGTTTGAAAAAAGCAAATAACTGCCAGGTAGGTGGGGGCTAAACCTTTGGTGGGGGGGGGCTTAAAAGGCTGCCCAAAATAAAGATTTTAAGGGGGGCCTTTCCCCCATAGTTTATGCCCCCCCTTGCTGAAAGGGGAGAAAAAGCTAGTGCCAGACCGGCTGTTTCCTTTCTGTGTTTCCCCTTTTTTGTAAGATGGTGCAGTTTTTTAGTTTTTTACCCGCTCAGATCATTTTCCCTGAGCAAAGGGGTTATCCCCGCCCCCCCAAAGGCTTAAAACCCCCCCCCCACCCCATTAATTATTCACGGGTTTTTATTATTTAAAATAATAGGTTTTTTTTCCGTTTAGGTGGGTGGGCCGCCTCAGGTGGGCGGGGGTTTTTTAAAAAAAACCCGACTCTTTGGTGGGTGTGTTCACAGGCCCAAATTTTTGGGGCGTAAACTGCCCGGGAATTCTGCCGTTTCCGGCGCTTTAAATTTTGGGGCCCAGATACGTTCCCAATTTAAATTTTTGGGGTCCACATTCCCCATAGAAACTTTGGATTTCCCTCCCCTCCCCCCCGCTCGGGGTAAAAACAGGAGCGGGGGGGGAAAAAGAATGACATGTCAATTTAAAAAAACGGGGAATATGGCACCAAAAAATAATAAAATGTCTAGGGGGGCCCCCCCCGGCCTGCGTCCCCCCAAAATTTCACCGTGTGAACATACCAATGACTCTTTGAATGAGTTTTCAGGGGGGGGAAAACTGGGAGATTTGAGCATTAAAAGGCCCCGGAAAATGCCCGCATCTTTCAGAAAAAAGGGACCCCAGCCCGGGGGGAAAAAAAACAGGTCTGACCCTGGTTTGTTTCTGCCCTTAACCCGGGGGTCAAAAAACTATGTGAAGGTTTTCCCTTTAAAACTTTCCCGGTTTCCCAAAAACAAAATTCCCGAACATGAAGGGCTGACAAAAAGACAAATAAATTTAAAAAAAGAGGAGGGAAATGTAACTCCCGTGATATTGCAGATTTTTGTGTCCCTTTAGTCACGGGGGGAGGAGGGCCCCTGCAATTTCACAAAATTTCAAAAACTTCTCCTAAACGAGGGAAAAAAGCAGGAGAGGAAGTGATAAAATATTTAAAAAGGAAGATTTTTGTAAAAAAGTATCCCACCCCGTATTGGTGGGAAATTTGGGGAAAAGGGGCAGGCGTAAAAACCCCCAGGGCAGGGACGCTTTGGGGCGCATTTGCAGGATCCCGCATGAGGGATCGTACACAACCCGCAGGGGAGAGCGTCAACCCCTGTGAAGAGACACGGTCAAGAGATAAAGGGCTAAACCCCAAACCAGAACCCCCAACCCCAATTTCACTGTATTGGCTTTTTTTAAAGTATTTTTTTTTGCACTAAAATTTTTTTTTAAAGGTCATGAAGTAAAAAGCAAAAAATCCCTGCAGCGTTTAAAAAAAACTGGGGAACATTTCAGCTGTTTTCCAACAGGGTACAAATTTAAATAAAAATTGTTTTGTTCAAGTGGGTTTATCAAAAGATACATTTATACAAACCTCCCTAACTTAACCTAAACCCATCTACTATCTATCTATTTTTATCTTCTTTCTAAAAATCTATTACTACCCCTTTCATCTATTCTCATATCCTACAATCTACTATTTCTCCCCTACATCACAACTACCCCTTCATCTTTATCTTCTATAAAACAAACCCAATTACTAAAAAAACATTATGTACTATTTACTATCTATTATCTATTCTTTCACCCTACTTCCTCATACTTTTTAGCTTCTCTCATATTAAATCTACATTTCTATCTCTTATTACTACCCTACTACATCTACCTTCATATACTACACCTCCATATCACTTCAATCACTACCTATCAACCACCCCCCTTCCTTTATCTTTAAATTTTTTTTTCACAAAATTTTTGTCATATTACAAATCTATTCAAATAACACATTAAACTTTTCTATCTATTATTATTTTTTTCATTTCATCATCAATCTTATTATAAAACCTCAAACCTATCTTTTCTATCTATTTTCTATCTATCTAATATCTTTTTTCCCCATCTATTTTAATCTTTTTTTTTTCTCTCAATCTATCTACTATCTACTATCAAATCCTTTCTTTATTTTTCTATACTATCTATCTATCTCTATCTTTATCTATCATCTCATATCATCGTACCCCCCTTTATCTTTTTTACATTCTTATCTATTTTTATCTCTACTATCATCTATCTATCTACTTTCTTTCATATCTATCTATCTATCTCATACTATCTATCTATTATCTTCTTTTCAATCCATTATCCCATATTATCTACTTTAAATTATCTATCTATCCTACTTCTATCTAATATATCATCTATCTCTCAAATCTTCATTCTATTATCTTCTATCTATCATCTTTATCTATTCATATAATATCTTTATCTACCCATTATCTATATCTATCTACTTATCTTTATTATCTATCTACTATCTATCTTCTATCTTCCTCTTATTATCCTTCATTACTTTATCTATCTATTATATCTCTCAAACTATAATCTATAGAAAAAAGGAGAAAAGGGGCCATTGAAGTTTGTTTTTAGAAAAATTCAAGATAGATAATCATCGGTGCTCACCTAGATTAGTTGTGCAGATGTTTGAGGCAAAACTTCATAAAGATATCACCCCTTTGGGAACCCAAATTTGGGCCCCGGCGTCCGGGGGACCCCTCCCCGAAGAACCCGACCTGATAAAAGCGGGGTATGCCAGTAAAACCCCGGTCAAGTATAAAGTTTTTATTGTTTTTATTGGAAGTAAACCCCCATTTTTCAATAAAACACAATAATATTTAGTTTTTTAAACTTCGTTCCTTAAGAGCCCCGGGTCCCGAATTTTTTTTGTACTTTTAAACTAATCTATCTACTCCCCCAATCTTCTATCTCATAAATATCAAACAATCTACTAATATCTATCCATTTTTCTATCATCAAATCCTATCATTCTATCTATCTATCTCTTTTAATCTATCTTTATCTCATATCTACCCTATCTTTCTATCTTTTCCATATTATCTATCTACCATCTATTATCTCTTTATCAAAAATCTATTATCATCTACCCTATCTACTTATCATCTATCTACCCCTATCTTTCTATCTATCTTCACCCTATCTATCTTTTTCTATTATCTATTATCTATCTTATAGCCCATCCATAACAGAACTTTGAAGTTAGATGAACCACAATAGCTTAAAGACAAGAAGATTTTCTCGCTGAGTTTGGAGCGATGTGTAAGCGCTTGCAAAAAAGAATACTGATGTATATTCGGCACGGTAAAGAAAAAAAAAAAAAGTTTTATTTCATAAAGTAAACGGTTTTCGGGGGAAAACAACCCCCCTTCATCAATCATTTTTTGAAAACGGAAAGTAGCGAGCTTTAATAAAAAAACGAGGTTAATGAAATGGTATAAACACTGAAACCATGTTGCAATTAAAGTATCAAGTAAACATTAAACACTCAAATGGTGGAAACTTAACTTTCTTTCATAAATAGCTACATTGGAGACTATGTGTATAAATAAAAGCACATATATATATAAAAACCACTTAGTTCAAAATAGGTTAAAAGAAAAAAAATTTTTAAATCATAAGAGGGGCTGTGAGGAAAAAATTTTATATATATATACTGATTTGTTTTAACAAAAATTTAAAAATTTTAAAAAATGTTTAAAAAGGAGATTTAAAAAAAATTTAAATAACCTATCTTGGACTCTTTTATCCATAAGGTTTCAGTGTGTTAAGGGATAGATCCAATAAACCCCCGTTGACAAATTTTTTCCTTCGATCTACAATATTTTAAAAATATCTAAATTTTCGAGGGGCTGGATTTAAAATCTGGAACCGGCTATCAAACTACCGGGAAAGTCTAGGAAAAACTGTAAACTAGGCACTGTTGAATATCATAACGTATTTTCACACCTGGACACTTTTTTGGGTGTCTTCCCCCACATATTGAACCCCCCACCTTGCAGAAGGGGTATAACAAAGGAAGTTGCACATGTGAGATAATGCTGATTTTAAATGTCCCCCTCCTTTGCATTCCGTTTTAAAATGGTAATAATTAAAATCTGTCGGCAACATTTCCCTATAAAAGTCCACAGGGGAAAGAACCTTTGGGATTGGACTTTTTTGCTACTTTTTTCCATCCCTTTTCCTTATTTTTGCTTTTAGCAAGGGAGCCAGGATATTTTTCAAAGTACGAGCCTTTCATAGAAAATCCCTGGTTTTGGGGGGAATAACTCCCTTGGTCCGGGGTCTCTAAGTAAATACCCCAGTGTTTATAAAATTTTTTAAATTTTCTTTAAATTGTGAGTTGTCGGGGGATAAAGAAAAAATCTGAAAATTTTTGGGGATCTTTTCGCTTACTAAAATTTTTCTAGTAAAAAATTCTGCATGTTCACTTTTTTTATATGCCCCCTGAAGTAATTCGTTTGGGGTTTTTCCTCTGAAAAATTTCTCCAAAAGGGGTTACTGTTTTGTGTTTCGAAGTCTGTGTTTTTTTGTACAGTTTTTTTTTTTTAAACTTCGAAATTGACCATATGGTATATTTTTTAAACCATTTTTTTTTGATGGTTAAACGAATGCAAAAATAATTATTCAAAAGGGTTTTTTAAAATGATTTTTTTAGATACAATTCTTCCTTCCCCCAAAAAATCTAGATCTAAAAAAATTTTATTTTTTTTTTCCTTGGGGGAAAGGGGTTAAATGGATGCCCCATGGTGTGTTGTTTAAAAATTCGACAAAGTTTTTAAAACTCTCTAAAATCCCTCCCTATAAAAAATGAATCACTAAATCTCTTAAAAATGAAAATTTTTATGATTAAAAGGTTTTCCCCCCCCACTTATATACAACTCTTCAAAAGCTCCCCCCATGAACAAATTACTCCGAATGGCCACCCCCGCGTTCCCTGGCAACTCCGATTAGTTGTTTTTATAGTGTACATCTTGGGGACCGGAAAAAAAATTTTTCTTTAAATGATTCTAAACCAGTTTTAAAAAAGTTTTAAAATCCGAAAAAAAAATGGATTCGGGATCTAAAAATTTTTAAAAAGATGTTAGACCCTTCCAGTTTAATATTAGAATAGAGTGAGGGTTACGTCTATATTTCAAAAAAAACGGCATGGGCCAATTTTTGGGACCTATGAAGTCTCTCAACCCCGGAACAAGTCCCCCCAGGAAACTAGGAATTTTTCAACTAAGGCTGGAGTTGGATTCCAAAAATGGGAAAAAATGGACAAAAGGTTTTTAATGGATCCCAGAGATAAGCGCGGCCGGGGGGGGTTTTTGTTTTTTTTGTTTTCCAAATTTTAGGGGAAATGAAAGAAAATGGAAAAAAAGAAAATTGGAACTGTCAAAAAAGTTTTTTTTTTCCCCCTTTGAAATGATATTTTTTTTTTAAAAACTTTCTAGAATAAGCAAATGTATTATACCATTTTTTAATTTTCTCTTTAACCCTTTTAGGTAAAACTTTTTTGCATAAAAAAATTCCCCCTCGAAATCAATATTTCCCAAAAATTTAAAAAAGGGGACTTTTAATAAAAACTAAGAAAAACGGAAAATAGTAATTAGGAATGCGACAAGGGGGGGCGGTCATAGTACAGAATTACATGATTACAACAACAGGCCCTCGGGATCTTGGGGATCTATTTTATTTAAAAAAAAAGTGTTACCTAAGACACAGAAAAAATTAAAAAAAAAGTATAATACTTCATTCTAGAAACTTTGAAAAAAAAAAAATTTTCAAAGGAGGAAAAAAATTTTCTGAAGTTACCAATTATTCTTTTCCATTCTTCTATCATTTTTGGCCTAAATTCACAAACATCAAACTAACCACCCCCCCCCCCCCGGCCGCCCTATCATCTCTGGGGATCCTTCAACCTTGTCCAATCTTTCCCATTTTTTTGGACACCAAACCCAGCCCTTAGTTAAAAACTTCCTAGTTTCCGAGGGACCTGATTTCCGTGTTGAGAAAACCTCATGGTACCCAAATGCATGACCTTTTTTTATTTTTGCACTAAACTAACCTCACCTTTTTCTAATATTAAACATGAAAGGGTCTAACACTGTTTAAAAAAATTTTTAATACCGAATCCATTTTTCTTCGGATTTTAAAACTTTTTAATAACTGGTTTAGAACTCATTCTAAAAATAATTTTTTCCCAGACCAAAAATGACCTATCAACAACAAAACAGTTCCCCCATGGGAACGCGGGGGGCACCTTTTTCGGTAGCAATTTTTTGTTCATGGGGCATTTAAGATTTTTATATAAGGGAGGGGGAGAATCCTTTTAATCATAAAATTCACTGTTTTAAGAGATTCATAGATGATTTTCATTTTTTATATGGGGGGGAAACTCTAGGAGTTTTTTAATACTTTTGTAGAATTTATAAACAACACACCAGGGGCATCACATTTTTTCAGCCTCTACCCACAAGGAAAAAATAAATTTTTTTAGATCAGATTTACATGTGGAGGAAGGAAGAATTGTATCTAAAAAATCATTTTAAACCCAAACCCTTCGAATAATTTTTTAGCATTCAGTTTTTAACCACAAAAGAAATGGTTTTAAAAAATAACCATATTGTAATTTCGAAGATTAAGAAAAAAACTGTACAAAAAGCCACAGACCTTTTTTGAAACACAAGCAGCTAACCTTAAAGGAGAAAATTTTCTCAAAGAAAAACCCAAACAAATTACTTCAGGGGGCAAAATAAAAAAGCCTGAACATGAACAGAATTTTTTACCTAGAAAAATCATAGTAAAAAAAAAAATACCGATAATTTTGAGATGTGTTTTTTTACACCCCCACAACCCACAATTTAAAAAAAATTCAAAAAATTGTTTAATTAACACGGGGTATCTTACTTAGAGACCCGGACTCAAGGGGGTTTTCCCCCAAAACCCCAGGGATTTCTATCGAAAGGCTCTACTTTTAAAAATAAAACCGGCTCGCTCTCGTCTAAAACCAAAATAAGGGAAACATGGGAAACAGATAGCAAAGAAAAAGCCAAAAAATTTAAAGGTTCCCCACCCAGTGGACATCCTATAGCAAATTTGCCCCACAATATAATATTTCATTTTAAATCGAATCAACAGGAAGACATTTTTAAAAACAACACATTCACATGTGCAACTTCCTTTTTTAAATACCTCATTTCCCGCAAGTGTGGGGATTCAAAATTTTGGGAAACCACCAACAACTTCCAACGTGTTATAAAACACCGTTAAGATATTACCACAGTCCCATTTTACAGTTTACCTAGACATTTCCAGGTAGTTTCATGATAGCCAGGTTCCAATTTTTAAAAATCCGCCCATCGAAATATAGATATTAAAACTATCGATAACGAAGAAACTTGTCCAACGGAGGTTTTATTGGATTACGCCTTAACACCTGAAACCATATGGACAAATGAGACCAAGATACGGGAATTTTAAATTTTAATAAATCCCCTTTTTTAAACTTTTTTTAAATATTTAATTTTTTGTTTAAAACAAACAGTTAAGAATTTTTAAAAATATTTTTCCCCATGCCTCTCTTAAAACTTTAAATTGTTTTTTTTTTTAAACCCTATTCAAACTAAGTGGTTTTATAATAATTGCTTCTATTATACACATATTCCCAATGTAGCAAAATTTTTTTGAAAAAGGAAGTTACCACCCTAATGTTTAATGTTTACATTGATATTTAATTTCAACATGTGCTTCATGTTTTTCTACGTTTTCATTAACCCCGTTTTTTTCATTTTAAAGCTCGCTACTTCCCGTTACAACATGTATCGAGAAGCGGTTTGTTTATCCCGCAAACCCGTTTAACTTTAAAGAAAAAAAAAAACTTTTGTTTTTATCTTCTACCGTGCCGAATATACATCGGATATTCTTTTCTGCTAAGCGCTCCTACATATCGCTCCAGTCCAGCGAGAAGAATCTTCTTGTCTTCAAGCTATCTGTGATTACTTTCCTTGGCGTCCTCGTGGCGACTCGGCGGGAGCGATCAGGAGCTGCTGCAGTATCTTAGCTATCTGACTCCAAGGCGATCATACGAGCTGTACCGTTACTAGTACAGCTGAACCAGGTGAGCACCTGTCCTTGTTATCAGTATAGTATATTGTTTATCCGAGGACCCCAGTGGCGCTTTTTTATTGTAGTGCACCCTCCATGCTCCGAACCTCCACCAAGGGACGCCGTATGGAGAATTTAATTACAGTTAGATGTAACTATACACTGGTATTATAAACCTGAACTTATTACCCTGCACTGTAATATTTGCACCTCTCCATTGACTTCTGACCACAATCTGTCACACATTGCAGTAAATGACTGTTCCAGCAGATGGCGCCCAATACCAATGCATCTTGGGGAATCCCTGCACAGTAACAATGTATCACCGGCCCCCCCCCCCCAGTCTCAGCTGTTCTCTCTCATGTTACAGATTGTATCTTTATTCCCATCACACAGGGAACCTATATCAGTGATGCAGTATATACTCCCTGGGAGTGTGCTGTATATACACCGTGTACAGTGTCAGGGTTCGCTGCCTCCAGCCGGACCGGATCATGTGACCCAAAATATCAAAAGACGGAAACATCTGTTCAAAACACATTTCGTCATTGGATTTGTTGTGGAATTCGGGACATGGGGCGCGGAGGGCCCTGAGCTGGGGCGGTGTCGGGACGAGGTCAGGTCCTATCCCAGCGTGACATTCACCGCCAGCAATGTTCTCTTCTCCCCAGAACCTGCTAATACTCAGCGGATTACACGGTACTACAACGCCCATCATGTGACGGCCGCTGCAAGGGATTCTAATATGATGCGCCACTATCAATGCTACTTAATGTACATTTACACAGGGCTGCCATCAGTCATCTATTAAGCGTCTCCGGGCCCCATACAGCCAAATCAAGTAGGGCCCCCGCCCATTACTACTTCCTATTTTTTAACATATCAGTGGGCCTCTGACAGGAGTACTGCCCGTACTGCCCTATTGGCACCCCTGCATTTACATAAAGAAGAGCTTCCAAAAATGAGGCCTTAGCGCCCCTATAGTCACAGATACAGATATAGCAGAGCTAATCGTGACAGATAAAGCACCAGGAGATCACAGAGCAGAACATAAGCTCTGATATCACAATCTAAACTCTGCTTCATCCGTATAGCAGAGCTAGGTGATGGCACTAACTGTGCACTTTACATAGGACTGCAGGGTAACGTCATGCTCTGTACTCAATAGGTTTTCAATGCAATTTGCTAAAGAAAGTCGTCAAATGATTGATTCAGTTCTGGACTTAAAAATGTGACTCGTGTTATTAATGATGCAGCAGAGTTGAGTTTGTCCTATGTAGCCGCCATAGAATCATGGTGGGGTTTGCCAGAGGACAACAGGTGCCGTAAATAGACTATGTTATCTGAACCTACATGTTATCCCAGTGTGCAGAAGACAGGACTAAAAGAACCCTGATACATCTGTAGATATAATCTGTCTATCTATCTCATATCTATCTCCTATCTATCTATCTATCTATCTATCTATCTCATATCTATCTATCTATCTATCTATCTATCTATCTATCTACATCTCATATCTATCTATCTATCTATCTATCTATCTATCTATCTATCTATCTATCTATCTATCTATCTATCTATATCTCATATCTATCTATCTCATATCTATCTACAGTATCTATCTCATATCTATCTATCTATCTATCTATCTATCTATCTATCTATCTATCTAGCTATCTCATATCTATCTATCTATCTATCATCCTATCTATCTATCTCTATATCTATTCCATATCTATCTATCTATCTATATATCTATCTATCTATCTATCTATCTATCTATCTATCTATCTCTCTCTCTATCTATCTATCTATCTATCTCATATCTATCTATCTCATATCTATCTATCTATCTAATATCTATCTCATATCTATCTATCTATCTCATATCTATCCCATATCTATCTATCTATCTATCTATCTATCTATCTATCTATCTATCTATCTCATATCTATCTATCTCATATCTATCTATCTCATATCTATCTATCTCATATCTATCTATCCCATATCTATCTATCTATCTATCTCATATCTATCTATCTATCTATCTATCTATCTATCTATCTATCTATCTATCTATCTATCTATCTATCTATCTCATATCTATCTATCTCATATCTATCTATCTGTCTATCTATCTCATATCTATCTATCTATCTATCCCATATCTATCTATCTATCTATCTATCTATCTATCTATCTATCTATCTCATATCTATCTATCTATCTATCTATCTATCTATCTATCTATCTATCTATCTATCTATCTATCTATCTATCTATCCATGCTGGAGACCTGCGTTTGTCATTTGGCACAAATCATGCTAATTTCAAGACCTCTGGTTTTACATAGGACTGCAGGTAGATACACTATATAAACTATCGTCATCTCAATAACTATAACCAATCCAGCTCCACTCTGCTACATCTGTGTGTTCATCTCAGTTTCCTTCAGAAGATAAAGCGGTGAAGAGTTGCACAGAACTGCAGGGAAATCTGTTGCACTTTTTAGAAATAATCACAATCCACAAGTTCAGCTCTGCTACATCTGAAACATATCTGCTCCGCAATGTTCTTATTGGAGTCACAGGACAGATAATTGAAGCCCTACCAACTCGGAGGTCCCTATGGCAACACTTCCTGTCACGGTGCAGCAGAACTGTCATGGGACCCATAACAATTCACATCAGTGTTCACATAGTCAGTGCCAGAATTGAAGTCCCGCAGTCACTGGGCTTGAGGTGTTGATCGGAATCTGAATATAATCCAATGTTTAATCCGTGATAAAGTGTCTTATTTACATAATTTGTGAGACTTCTCCTTTAAATTTAGAAATTCCATGAACAGTGCAGAGTGGAAGGGGAATAGGGAGTCAGCAAATACAGGGGTTGGGGGGGAATAGCCCTTTTCTCCCACACTGGATGGTGCCCCACTATATGGGGCTGTAGGGTCGAGGACACAGTAATCCTATAGATAGTGCAGTATAGAACGTCTTAAAGGGACAGTACGAATATAACAGGATACACAGTGCGCTTCTTACAGATCATAAAGAAAAACTTACCAGGAGCCACCAGTGCGGATAAAATCCATAGAAGTCCAGGGAGCAGCCCCATCCCCATCGTGAGGATCCACAGTAAGAACAATCCGGGCAGTGGATCCTGAGATACAGCCCGGAGATGTGCACATGTGAGAGCAGCGGGGCCGGGGTGGGGTGAGGTCCCAGGGACGTCACATTTGGCAGAAGATATCACAATAAACAGTAAAGTCAGTTCTGGGGGAGCGTCCAGCTTCAGGGCTTCTCCGCTCTGGAGTCTGTATGTTTTCTGTAGGTCCTGATGGGACCCAATGATCAGCTGTAATCTGCTGGGGATAGGGCTCCAATCAGTCATCTCAGGGCCCCATACCAGGGTCACAGCATCTATCTTACACCGTATCAGTAGGACACTATTTGATCAGGGCCCCTGACAGGCGACCAGTACTGCCCTGATGGTGCCCCTGCTGCTGCAGCCCCATTACAATCACAGATTATCCCAATAGTGGCGGGGACTCGCTAGAAAACCCAAATACAGACAAATCACAGAAAAGAACACTATCTAGGGCCCTACTAAAAAATAACTTTTAATAATTCCTCTTTAAAACACCATTATTCAGTGACTATCACAAACAATTTACATACAAAGTATAAAATATCAATTTTCATATAATGAGGATTTTCAAAGAGACATAGTACATAGATCCATAGTTAATGCGTCATTACTCACGATTAGCAGATTCACCAAGGAAAATTCCTTGCACCATCACACTAAAAAAAAGACTCCATATATCAGAATCAGGATGTCCCAATAAACACAATCCCTATGCTCTTACCTCACACAAGAGAGAGTAAGCGTCCGAAAAGGACGGCCCCGTCACTGATAACTATCCTATGCTAAATACTATTACAGAGACAGTAACTCATAGAAAATATAGTAACTAGAAGGCAAATAGCCCCATCCCGACGCATTTCCCCCTATAAAGGTCCACAGGGGTTCATCAGGGGACCACATAAAGTGGCTATGCCAAGGGATATAGGCAAAACATTGGTATCATAGTACTCCCCAATTATGATGTATTGGTGAAGCAATCCATGTTTGTATGCAATGCCCTTAAAAAGGCTCATGCTCCACCCCTCCGGTTTTACTTACCAATTGAAGACGTTCAAATACTGCATGGTGTCTGAGAACACCATATCTGCGTGTGTCAATGCCTACTGCGCAGGCGCGCCAGGGTAGGAAGTGCGTCATCTCACTTCCGCCCTCAGCTTGCATTATGGATCGCAAGCACGTCTGGCGGAAGTACGTCATCGCATCTAAAGTGCGCGCGCATCCGCCAACCATCAGCGGCGGAGCGCCAGATAGACTTCCGCCCTCCAGGCACAACATTTGTTAATCCTGCGCATGCGTCCGCCGATTAGGAAACACACTTACCCATCTATGGCAACAATACATCCACACATTAACTTTGTGCGAGTATGGATAATGGATACTTCATATCATTTTATCAACATCCGCAATCTTATATAGTAGTGCCATAATGGTGCACTATTAATACTCAGATGAATCCCAATCTCAGGGATAATATTCTCCTGGGGCAAGAGCATACTCAATTTTCATCATGATAAATTTTCATAATAACAAATAGATATTCAATATTAGGAAAGTCAAAGCTATCTCGCTTCTATATCCATCTAGAAGAATTAGTCCCATTCGTTTAATGTACAGTCTTAAATAAAACATCCAAAATAGAGTGTCTCATTAAGACCCCTAGGTTGGACTGTGTCAAGCCTAAAGGTCCATTCGGTTTCTTTTCTCAGTAATTTTTTGTCAAGATCCCCCTTCCTCGTTGACTGATTTATTTTTTCAATGACAGACACTTTAATGCCAGAGTAGATCCCATTATGTTTTAACCACATATGATGGGATAGAGGGTTTTCACGATGGATTCTAATATCCCCTAAGTGCTCTCCAAATCTCCTTTTAAGGGGTCTTAGGGACTTACCCACAAATTGGAGATTACATGAGCATGTTATCAAGTAGACCACCCCTTCTGAGTCACAATGAACAAAGTCCCAGATATCATACTCCTTTCCCATCACTGTGCTTCTAAAGGTCTTTGTTTGATCAATAAATGGGCAATATGTACACCTACCACACCTAAACATCCCAATGGGTCTACGTTCTAACCAAGATCCTGTTCTCCTCGGGGGGACATAGTGGCTATGAACAAGTCTATCCCTTAGGGATCGTCCCCGTCTAAATGTCACCAATAGATGTTCTGTTAGAACATCATGTAGCTCTACATCACTTCTAAGCACTCCCCAGTGTCTCTTTAGGATTTTATCACTTCCTGCGTGGTATTGTCATATGTCCCTATAATCCTAAACTTCTCTTCACTCAACTCCCTTTTTCTTGGTGTTAACAGTTCAGTCCGGTTACATGTGACCGCATGATTAAAGGCTGATTGTAACCCTGGCAGTGGGTACCCCCTCTCCATAAATCTGTCACGAAGTTCCCTTGATTGTCTATAGAAGTTCTCAATTTGGGAACAATTCCTTCTTACTCTTAGGTATTGACCCCTCGGAATACCTTTCTTTAAACTTGTGGGATGATGGCTTTCCCACCTCAGGCGATTGTTAGTTGCTGTCGGTTTTCTATACGTCTCTGTCTGTAGTTGGCCCAGCGAATCCTTCCATATTCTTAGATCCAAAAAGGACAGTTCTCTCTCATGGATCTCACTTGTAAATTGTAAACCTATCTGATTATTATTGAGGGTACTAACAAAATTATTAAATGACTCATTTGACCCTTGCCACAAAATTAGGACATCATCTATAAAACGTCCCCAAAACAAGATATGTGGTGTAAATTCATTACCTTCCTCTTCGAACACCAGGGTCTCCTCCCACCATCCCAGGAACAAATTAGCATATGTGGGAGCATCAAGCCCTCTGACAAAGGGGGGAACTTGGTGATAATGGATCAAGGGCAATATGTTAAAATGTGTCAGGATCTTTTGAAGGATAAAGAAATTATGTTGTCATTAAGAAAGACCAGACTGAGATGCACTTGAAGGAATTGGAGAGTTATATTGTGGAAGCCCGGGATTTAGGGATAATTTCCAAGAACGAGTCCCAATTTCTCCTACCAAAGAAACCCCAAATTGCCACCTTCTATTCGTTGCCTAAAGTCCGCAAGGGACTATGTCCCTTAAAGGGATGTCCCATAGTTTCTGGAATTGACTCTCTCACCCAGAATATAGGAGTATATCTGGATAAGGTTTTAAGGAATTTTGTGACAGCGTTACCGTCGTATATAAGGGACAGTTCGGACTTATTGAAGAGACTGGAGGGTATTAGTGTGGATGCAGACGTGAAGTTAGCATCCATAGACGTTGAGGCCTTATATAGCAGTATACATCATGAATTAGGCCTGAAAGCCACTGAACATTTTTTGAAAACAAGGGGAACACAATACAGAAATCATAATATCTTTATTTTAAAATTATTGGAGTTTACTTTGACTCACAATTTTTTCCTCTTTGGACCCAGACTCTACCACCAGCTCAGGGGCACATCAATGGGGAGCCCCTGTGCTCCCACATATGCTAATTTGTTCCTGGGATGGTGGGAGGAGACCCTGGTGTTCGAAGAGGAAGGAAATGAATTCACACCCCATATATTGTTTTGGGGCGATTTATAGATGATGTTCTCATTTTGTGGCAAGGGTCAAATGAGTCATTTAATAATTTTGTTAGTACCCTCAATAATAATCAGATAGGTTTACACTTTACAAGTGAGATCCATGAGAGAGAACTGTCCTTTTTGGATTTAAGAATATGGAAGGATTCGCTGGGCCAACTGCAGACAGAGACGTATAGAAAACCGACAGCAACTAATAATCTCCTGAGGTGGGAAAGCCATCATCCCACAAGTTTAAAGAAAGGTTCCTGAGGGGTCAATACCTAAGAGTAAGAAGGAATTGTTCCAAAATTGAGAACTTCTATAGACAATCAAGGGAAGTTCGTGACAGATTTATGGAGAGGGGGTACCCACTGCCAGTGTTACAGTCAGCCTTTAATCATGCGGTCACATGTAACCGGACTGAATTATTAACACCAAGAAAAAGAGAGCTGAGTAAAGAGAATTTTAGGATCATAGGGACATATGACAATACCACACAGGAAGTGATAAAAATCCTAAAGAAACACTGGGGAGTACTTAGAAGTGATGTTGATCTACATGATGTTCTAACAGAACGTCCATTGGTGACATATAGACGGGGACGATCCCTAAGGGATAGACTTGTTCATAGTCACTATGTCCCCCCGAGAAGAACAGGATCTTGGTTAGAACGTAGACCCATTGGGATGTTTAGGTGTGGTAGGTGTACATATTGCCCATTTGTTGATCAAACAAAGACCTTTAGAAGCACAGTGACGGGAAAGGAGTATGATATCTGGGACTTTGTTCATTGTGACTCAGAAGGGGTGGTCTACTTGATAACATGCTCATGTAATCTCCAATTTGTGGGTAAGTCCCTAAGACCCCTTAAAAGGAGATTTAGAGAGCACTTAGGGGATATTAGAAACCATCGTGAAACCCCTCTATCCCAGCATGGCTAAAACATAATGGGATCTACTCTGGCATAAAAGTGTCTGTCATTGAAAAAATAAGGAAGGGAAGATCTCTCCTTAGGGAGAGCACCGAACGAACGGCTTGTAGAGTTTTTGTTTTGCCTTTTCGCCCTCTACTTAGCATCTGCATATCACAAGGCATTATGGGAAAGGGGCTGAGAAGCCTACAGCGCCCTCTGTTGGTTGTAACAAATCCTCAATTTGAGAAAGCAAAAAGGATTTTTTAGCCAAGCCAGTATCTCTCATCAACAGACAACGCTGTTTCGGGATTTTTGTCCCTCTTCAGTGCAGAGCAGAGAAGATACTGGCTGGCTGTGTGGGAGGCATCGGGTAGCTCAGGAAGGGAAGATCTCTCCTTAAGGAGAGCACCGAACGAACGGCTTGTAGAGTTTTTGTTTTGCCTTTTCGCCCTCTACTTAGCATCTGCATATCACAAGGCATTATGGGAAAGGGGCTGAGAAGCCCACAGCGCCCTCTGTTGGTTGTAACAAATCCACAATTTGCTTTTGACCCACAGAGTCTTGAGAAAGCAAAAAAAGATTTTTTTTAGCCAAGCCAGTATCTCTCATCTACAGACAACGCTGTTTCGAGATTTTTGTCCCTCTTCAGTGCAGAGTAGAGAAGATACTGTCTGGCTGTGTGGGAGGTATCGGGTAGCTCAGGAAGGAGAGATCTCTCCTTAAGGAGAGCACCGAACGAACGGCTTGTAGAGTTTTTGTTTTGCCTTTTCGCCCTCTACTTAGCATCTGCATATCACAAGGCATTATGGGAAAGGGGCTGAGAAGCCCCAGCGCCCTCTGTTGGTTGTAACAAATCCTCAATTTGCTTTTGACCCACCGAGTCTTGAGAAAGCAAAAAGGATTTTTTAGCCAAGCCAGTATCTCTCATCTACAGACAACGCTGTTTCGGGATTTTTGTCCCTCTTCAGTGCAGAGTAGAGAAGATACTGGCTGGCTGTGTGGGAGGCATCGGGTAGCTCAGGAAGGAGAGATCTCTCCTTAGGAGAGCACCGAACGAACGGCTTGTAGAGTTTTTGTTTTGCCTTTTCGACCTCTACTTAGCATCTGCATATCACAAGGCTTTATGGGAAAGGGGCTGAGAAGCCCACAGCGCCCTCTGTTGGTTGTAACAAATCCTCAATTTGCTTTTGACCCACCGAGTCTTGAGAAAGCAAAAAGGATTTTTTAGCCAAGCCAGTATCTCTCATCTACAGACAACGCTGTTTCGGGATTTTTGTCCCTCTTCAGAGCGGAGCAGAGAAGATAATGGCTGTGTGGGAGGCATCGGGTAGCTCAGGAAGGGAAGATCTCTCCTTAGGGAGAGCCCGAAGACGGCATGTAGAGTTTTCTTGCCTGGTTCGATCCTCTCACTACAGCCAGCTCAGTATCAGGGCTCAGGAAGGGAAGATCTCTCCTTAGGGAGAGCTCCCTAAGGAGAGATCTTCCCTTCCTGAGCTACCCGATGCCTCCCACACAGCCAGCCAGTATCTTCTCTGCTCTGCACTGAAGAGGGACAAAAATCCCGAAACAGCGTTGTCTGTAGATGAGAGATAGTGGCTTGGCTAAAAAAATCCTTTTTGCTTTCTCAAGACTCGGTGGGTCAAAAGCAAATTGAGGATTTGTTACAACCAACAGAGGGCTGCTGTGGGCTTCTCAGCCCCTTTCCCATAATGCCTTGTGATATATTGAAAAAATTAATCAGTCAACGAGGAAGGGGGATCTTGACAGAAAATTACTGAGAAAAGAAACCGAATGGACCTTTAGGCTTGACACAGTCCAACCTAGGGGTCTTAATGAGACACTCTATTTTGGATGTTTTATTTAAGACTGTACATTAAACGAATGGGACTAATTCTTCTAGATGGATATAGAAGCGAGATAGCTTTGACTGTCCTAATGTTGAATATCTATTTTTTATTATGAAAATTTATCATTGTGAAAATTGAGTATGCTCTTGCCCCAGGAGGATATTATCCCTGTGATTGGGATTCATCTGAGTATTAATAGTGCACCATTATGGCACTACTATATAAGATTGCGGATGTTGATAAAATGATATGAAGTATCCATTATCCATACTCGCACAAAGTTAATGTGTGGATGTATTGTTGCCATAGATGGGTAAGTGTGTTTCCTAATCGGCGGACGCATGCGCAGGATTAATAAATGTTGTGCCTGGAGGGCGGAAGTAGATCTGGCGCTCCGCCGCTGATGGTTGGCGGATGCGCGCGCACTTTAGATGCGATGACGTACTTCCGCCAGACGTGCTTGCGATCCATAATGCAAGCTGAGGGCGGAAGTGAGATGACGCACTTCCTACCCCGGTGCGCCTGCGCAGTAGGCATTGACACACGCCAATATGGTGTTCTCAGACACCATGCTGTATTTGGACGTCTTCAATTGGTAAGTAAAACCGGAGAGGTGGAGCATGAGCCTTTTTAAGGGCATTGCATACAAACATGGATTGCTTCACCAATACATCATAATTGGGGAGTACTATGATACCAATGTTTTGTCTATATCCCTTGGCATAGCCACTTTATGTGGTCCCCTGATGAACCCCTGTGGACCTTTATAGGGGGGAAACGCGTCGGGATGGGGCTATTTGCCTTCTAGTTACTATATTTTCTATGAGTTACTGTCTCTGTAATAGTATTTAGCATAGAGATAGTTATCAAGTGGCGGGGCCGTCCTTTTCGGGATGCTTACTCTGTCTTGTGTGAGGTAAGAGCATAGGGATTGTGTTTATTGGGACATCCTGATTTTGATATATGGAGTCTCTTTTTTAGTGTGATGGTGCAAGGAATTTGCCTTGGTGAATCTGCTAATCGTGAGTAATGACACATTAACTATGGATCTATGTACTATGTCTCATTGAAAAACCTCATTATATGAAAATTGATATTTTATAGTTTGTATGTAAATTGTTTGTGATAGTCACTGAATAATGGTGTTTTAAAGAGGAATTATTAAAAGTTATTTTTTTAGTAGGGCCCTAGATAGTGTTCTTTTCTGTGATTTGCAGCCCCATTACCCAGGAGGTGAAGCATTACATAGGCCTCCATGGTCTGTGCGGTGCCAGGTTCTCCAGAGCAAGAGACTCTCTATGTACTCACTCTCCACTTTAGCTAATATATGAGGATTCAAAATGAAGGACCTCCACCCCCCTATCTCAGGACTCCCTAATAGAGTAGTTGAAATTTTTTCCGAACCAGACAAGTTCTTTAATCATCGTGTAACAAAACATTCTTAAAAGGCTTAAACTGGAAACAGGGGAAGAGTGTAAACCCCCAAAGGGCCCTTGGATATGGTGAGCACCTGAGCATGAGAGGTCTGGGGTTACTCTTCAGGGAGGAAGGCAGAGAAAGGGAAACAGAAAGCAAGAAGCAGTATGTGCAATTATCTCCACTGGTGGGCCCCAAGACTCAACTCTACTGGTGGGCCCCAAGAATCAACTCCACTGGTGGCCCCAAGAATCAACTCCACTGGTGGACGCCAAGAATCACCTCCACTGGTGGCCCCAAGAATCATCTCCACTGGTGGGCCCCAAGAATCATCTCCACTGGTGGACCGCAAGAATCATCTCCACTGGTGGGCCCCAAGAATCAACGCCATTGGTGGCTCCAAGAATCAATTCCACTGGTGGCTCCAGGAATCAATTCCACTGGTGGGCCCCAAGAATCAACTCCTTTGGTGAGCCCCAAGAATCAACTCCTCTGGTGGGCCCCAACAATCAACTGCACTGGTGGAGCCCCAAGGATCAGCTCCACTGGTGACCCCAAGAATCAACTCCACTGGTGGGCGCCAAGAATCAACTCCTCTGGTGGGCCCCAGGAATCAACTCCACTGGTGGACCCCAAAAATCAACTCCACTGGTGGGCCCCAAGAATCAAATACACTGGTGGGCTCCAAGAATCAACTACACTGGTTGCCCCAAGAATCAATTTCACTGGTGGGCCACAAAAATCAACTCCATTAGTGGGTCCCAAGAATCATCTCCGCTGGTGGGCCCCAAGAATCAACTGCACTGGTGGGCTCCAAGAATCAATCATCCTCTGGTGGGCCCAGAATCAACTCCACTGGTTGACACCCAAGAATCAACTCACTCTGATGGGCCCTAAGAACCATCTGCACTGGTGGCCCCAGTAATCAACTCCACTGGTGGGCTCCAAGAATCAACTCCACTGGTGACCCCAAGAATAATCTACACTGGTTGGCTCCAATTATCATCGCCTCTTGTGGGACCCAAGACTCAACTCCTCTTGTGGGCCCCATGAATCAACTCCTCTGGTGGTCCCCAATAATCAACTGCACTGGTGGGCCCCAAAAATCAACTCCTTTTGTGAGCCCCAACAATCAACTGCACTGGTGGAGCCCCAATGATACGCTCAACTGGTGACCCCTATACACAACACCACTGGTAGGCGCCAAGAATCAATTCCTCTGGTGGGCCCCAAGAATCAACTATACTGGTGGGCTCCAAGAATCAACTCCACTGGTTGCCCCAAGAATCAATTTCACTGGTAGGCCCCAAAAATCAACTCCATTAGTGGGTCCCAAGAATCATCTCCGCTGGTGGGCCCCAAGAATCAACTGCACTGGTGGGCGCCAAGAATCAACTCCTCTGGTGGGCCCCAGGACTCAACTCCACTGGTGGCACCAAGAATCAACTCCACTGGTGGACCCCAATAATCATCTCCACTGGTGGCCCCAAGAATAAACTCCACTGGTGGCCCCAAGAATCAACTCCACTGGTGGCCCCAAGAGTCAACTCCACTGGTGGCCCCAAGAATCAACTCCACTGGTGGGCCCAAGAATCAACTCCACTGGTGGCCCCAAGAATCAATTCCACTGGTGGCTCCAGGAATCATCTCCACTGGTGGGTCCAAGAATCAACTCCACTGGTGGGCCCAAGAATCAATTCCACTGGTGGCTCCAAGAATCATCTCCACTGGTGGGTCCAAGAATCATCTCCACTGGTGGCCCCAAGAATCATCTCCACTGGTGGGTCCAAGAATCATCTCCACTGGTGGGGCCTAAGAATCACAGTTCAAAAATGATTCTTCGATTTTATTTTGAGTTTCAATGCTTTCATCAGTTTCAAGATCTCTGCTTGCTGTCAGTACATAGGGATTTTGATCAGGGGTGTAACTTGAATCCATAAGGCCGCATAACAAAATCAGATGTGTCTCCCAATCTAATGACTGGAAACTAAAAAAATCAGCATAAAAGTAATAATTAAATGTATAAATAATAGCTCCATATATGTCAGAGCCCAAAAAGTTCTGCCAGATCTCAGAAAGCCACCAACTTGTTTCACCCTACAAAAATACATTGGCCACATATATGAAACTTGATGCCATCACGCGTGTAGAGTGTAGAATGCGACAGTGTGTATGAACCTGTCGCATGTGGGGTCATAAATCTGGTGAGTGCTCTGCCTTGTATAGCATAGAATATCTGTGGCGCATTCACAAGTGCCGTGCCTGGCGCAAGTGTTGGTGCCCGACTGTGCATACATCTATAGAACAGGGCAATTTTTTGGCACAAAATACACCCCCAAAAATGGTGCATCCCCATTTATACATGTCACCCATGATGTTGTTAGCCCTCAGGTCTCTGTGCCCAATAGTAGCTACTTTGCCTGTTTTGGCTATAGTTATGCCCATGATATTGATTATTTACAGTATACCCGGGACACAAAATATATTATGTTCAAATACTTCTCACAGCTGAGGGTTTGTGACAACTGTATCTTGTCTGGACATTGCTCTGCAGCTAAGGCTTGGTTCACATCTGCGTCAGACGTTCCAAGAGCAGGATCTCCTCTTCTGTGTGTATTGCATGGGAGATATCATTGCAGATCATCTCCACACAGTAGCTCAGACCTGCTCTATAATGTTCTCCATGCTGCTGTTATAAATATATATGAGGAAGGAGCCCATCTCCTGTGTGTGCAGTGTATGGGAGACATCATAGCAGCTCGTCTCTACCCACTAGCTCAGACCTGCTCTATAATGTTTTCCATGCTGCTGTTATAAATATATATGAGGAAGGATCCCCTCTCCTGTGTGTGCAGTGTATGGGAGACATCATAGCAGCTCGTCTCTACCCAACAGCTCAGCACTCCTCTATAATGTCCTCCATGCTGCTGCTATAGAGATATAGGGGAGCAGGATCTCCTCTTCTATGTGTGCAGTGCATGGGAGATATCATAGCAGCTAGTCTCCTATAGAGACATAGGGAACTTGGTTTCTCCTTCATCCTGTTTGTGCAGTGTATAGGGAGACAATATATAGTCAGAATCTTCCACACTAGTAGACTCAAGCACTGCTCTGATATTGTCCTCATATGCTTGGCTATCAGTAAATAGGGCAGGATCTCCTCTTCCTGTGTGTACGTATGGGAGACATCATAGCAGCTCATCTCCACACAGTGACTCAGTACTGCTCCATAGTGTCCTCCATGCTGCTTTAGAGATATAGGGGGCAGGATCTCCTCTGCTTTGTGTGCAGTGTATGGGAGACATAATAGCAGCTCATCTCCACACAGTGGCTAAGTACTGCTCTATAATGTCCTCCATGCTACTGCTATGGAGATATAGGGGGCAGGATCACCTCTCCTGTGTGTGCAGTGTATGGGAGACATAATAGCAGCTAATCTCCACACAGTAGCTCAGCACTGCTCTATAATGTCCTCTATACTGCAGCTATAGAGATATAGGGGGCAGGATCTCCTCTCCTGTGTGTGCAGTGTATGGGAGACATCATAGCTGCTAATCTCCCCCCACTAGCTCAGCACTGCTCTATAGTGTTCTCCATGCTGCTATAGAGATATAGGGGCGCAGGATCTCCTCTCCTGTGTGTGCAGTGTAGTGGGAGAGACTAATAGCAGCTGGTCTCCACCAACTAGCTCAGTCCTGCTCTATAGTGTCCTCCATGCTGCTATAGAGATATAGGGGACAGGATCTCCTCTTATGTGTGTATAGTGTATGGGAGATATCATAGCAGCTAATCTCCCCCCACTAGCTCACCACTGCTCTATAGTGTCCTCCATGCTGCTATAGAGATATAGGGGAGCAGGATCTCCTCTTCTGTGTGTGAAGAGTGTGGGAGAGATCATAGCAGCTGTTCTCCACCCACTAGCTCAGTCCTGCTCTATAGTGTCCTCCATGCTGCTATAGAGATATAGGGGACAGGATCTCCTCTTATGTGTGTAGAGTGTATGGGAGAGATCATAGCGGCTCATCTCCACAAGCTCAGGTACAACTGAAATTTAGAAATGGAATCAGCAGAGTGGAACCTGATAAACAGATGAACAGTCGCAGTAGTGTAACTATAGGGGTCGACACAGTCGCAATTGCGGCCGGGCCCCTGAGCCGGGGGGCCCACGAGCCCCTCACGCCATACAGCTGCGATTGCGAGGTCAAGATATCGCAGCTACAATCAAGCGGCAGCAGCCGGCAGCCAGCTCTGTGCATAGAGGCTGCAGTCTTCAGAGACACACAGGAAGGGAGGAGGGAGGAGCGGTCCGTCTGCTACAGCTTCCTGGGCGGAACAGTATCACAGTCACCAATACTTTATACAGTACAAACCAAAAGTTTGGACACACTTTCTCATTCCAAGAGTTTTCTGTATTTCCATGACTACTTTCATGACACTGGTCTAATGTCCATTCCTTGTGTTCTTTAGCCAAAACAAGTCTCTTCTGCTTGTTGCCCGTCCTTAGCGGTGGTTTCCTAGACTTTTGGGCTAAAGAACACAAGGAATGGACATTAGACCAGTGTCATGAAAGTAGTCATGGAATTACAGAAAACTCTTGGAATGAGACAGTGTGTCCAAACTTTTGGTCTGTACTGTATGTTATGATATATACAGTATATAAAAATATATATGTAATGTGTATGCCTTATGTTACATGAGAGTGGCCTGTGTGGCAGTCATGCTGGGACTTGTAGTTCTACAGCAGCTGCTGTGGGACTACAAGTACCAGAATACCACACTGGATAGCATTCAGAACTCAAAGCATATCTAGTCTGGTATGTCTGTACGTGTAGTCCTATATCAGCTGCTGTAGAACTACAAGCCACTCTCATGTAACATAAGGCATACATACTACAGGCACACACTATATATATATATATATATATATATATATATATATATATATATATTTCTTTATATTTGTGTATATACACTGTATATGTCTCTCTCTCTTTATATATATATATATATATATATATATATATATATATATATTATATATATACACATATACATATATATGTATATGTGTATATATATATTTTATTATATATATATATACAGTACAGACCAAAAAGTTTGGACACACTTTCTCATTCCAAAGGTTTTCTGCATTTTCATGACTACTTTCATGACACTGGTCTAATGTCCATTCCTTGTGTTCTTTAGCCCAAACAAGTCTCTTCTGCTTGTTGCCCGTCCTTAGTGGTGGTTTCCTAAAGTTTTTTGGGCTAAAGAACACAAGGAATGGACATTAGACCAGTGTCATGAAAGTAGTCATGAAAATGCAGAAAACCTTTGGAATGAGAAAGTGTGTCCAAACTTTTTGGTCTGAATGTGTGTGTATATGGTCATTGGGAATAAGGGGGGGCCACAAGCTGAAGTTTTGCACCCGGGCCCATGAGTTTTTAGCTACGCCCCTGAACAGTCATATACAATGTATATCATGTCCAGGAACAGCTGTTTATTGATAGCTTATCCTGAAACGTTAGGTGTCAGTATATAAAGCTGGTGGTTCCTTTCTAGACCATATATTACATTTACATCCTGTGTCGTTACATTTATTTTGGTGATAGATACATTCACAGAACAGAAGATTCACTAACAAAGTAGGAAATGTAAGGAAAGTTATCACATTCCTCGTCTTCATAAAGAAGTTTCAGACTTGTGAATCCAAGACTCTTTGCTGTTGACAATTTGTGCCCCCGTCGATCTTTGCCCCCCGAGTGCCAGCTGCTGCTGCTGAAACCTCTACAATAGTCATCACACCGTAGTAGTTTACAATACATGCTGACGCTGTGTTATTTTTACCCTCTCTGTCTGTGTCACCATATTAGGGATTAATGGGTGAAGAGAAACAGACTCTTGAAAATCCCATTAAAGGATGAATAATGAGAAGCAAAAGATCAGAGCAAAAATTAGGAGGAAAGAGAGGAGGAGACACTGCCCCCAGAGGCTCAACAAAGTGCTCAAAAACTGCACATAGTGGAGAAATCCTGCCACCGAATGTAGTGAAGAACTGATGTTATAGGTCACGGGTTCTGGACACAAACAGAGGACTCAAGGGATGTGGGTGACAAGAAATTACCCTACAGTTGAGTGGGCAGTGCCGGGACGATGGGTAGGCAGAGAGAGGCCATCGCCTAGGGCGCCTCCCTCTGTCTGCCACTAGGCGGCGCAGGTATGGAGCCGGCTCAGAAGTTGAGCCGGCTTCATACATAGAAGGTGGTGACTGTTAGTCACAGCCGTCACCTTCACAGAGATTGAGGGGGCAGGACAGGGGTGTAACTATAGGGGGTGCAGAGGTAGCAGTCGCTACAGGACCCTGCAGCCTGAGGGGGCCCAAAACCCTCCTGCCACATAGGAAGACACCAGTACTATAAATAACACGTGGTAGCTGAGGGGCCCAATTCCACATTTTGCATTGGAGCCCAGAGGCTTCAAGTTACGCCTTTGGGGTAGGAGTTTACCTTCGTCCCCCCCCTGCGCCAATGTGGGGGTGGGGGTTTTGGGGGACGGAGCAAGGGCAGCAGACCGTACTGTGCAAGGGAAGTTGCACACTCTCCTCACCTCCCTGCGCTGATCTGACAGATTCTTGTCACAGGACAGGAAGCTGCCAGAGCAATGCATGCTGGGGAGAGTGGGTGGAGCTTCGGCTCCCTCTCCTTCCTTAGTGAAGAAGAAAGAAGATGGGCTGCTCTCCTAACTGGTGAGTATGTACTAAGTGAGAGAGGGACTGGTGCAGGGGGAGAGAGGACCTGGTGCAGGGGGAGAGAGGACCTGGTGCAGGGGGAGAGAGGGACTGGTGCAGGGGGAGAGAGGGACTGGTGCAGGGGAGAGAGGGACTGGTGCAGGGGGAGAGAGGGACTGGTGCAGGGGGAGAGAGGGACTGGTGCAGGGGGAGAGAGGGACTGGTGCAGGGAGAGAGGACCTGGTGCAGGGGGAGAGAGGGACTGGTGCAGGGGGAGAGAGGACCTGGTGCAGGGGGAGAGAGGACCTGGTGCAGGGAGAGAGGACCTGGTGCAGGGGGAGAGAGGACCTGGTGCAGGGAGAGAGGACCTGGTGCAGGGAGAGAGGACCTGGTGCAGGGAGAGAGGACCTGGTGCAGGAGGAGAGAGGACCTGGTGCAGGGGGAGAGAGGACCTGGTGTTGGGAGAGAGAGTACCTGGTGCAGGGAGAGAGAGTACCTGGTGCAGGGAGAGAGAGGGACTGGTGCATGAAAAGAGGACCTGGTGCAGGGGGAGAGAGGGACTGATGCAGGTGGAGAGAGGGACTGGTGCAGGGAGAGAGGACCTGGTGCAGGGAGAGAGGACCTGGTGCAGGGGGAGAGAGGACCTGGTGCAGGGAGAGAGGACCTGGTGCAGGGAGAGAGAGGGACTGGTGCAGGGAGAGAGGACCTGGTGCAGGGGGAGAGAGGGACTGGTGCAGGGGGAGAGAGGGACTGGTGCAGGGGGAGAGAGGACCTGGTGCAGGGGGAGAGAGGGACTGGTGCAGGGGGAGAGAGGACCTGGTGCAGGGAGAGAGGGACTGGTGCAGGGGGAGAGAGGGACTGGTGCAGGGGGAGAGAGGGACTGGTGCAGGGGGAGAGAGGACCTGGTGCAGAGGGAGAGATGACCTGGTGCAGGGGGAGAGAGGACCTGGTGCAGGGAGAGAGGACCTGGTGCAGGGAGAGAGGACCTGGTGCAGGGGGAGAGAGGAGGAACTGGTGCAGGGGCGAAGGAAATTAGTGTTGGGTGTGGGGGGGGGGGCGATTTTTTATTTTTATTTTAGGGAGCGAGGGGGGCGCCTTTGGCTGTATTTGTCTAGGGCACTAAAATGTCTTTTCCCGGCCCTGTGAGTGGGGCAGTGCTATATCAGCTTGGAACCATTCATAGCAGCCTGTATATTGGGAATTAATGGCATAGATACATTAGGTGCAGAGGTAGCACCCATACCTGGTGCCTAATGGTGCCCATAGACCCCTCTGCCTGAAGATACCAGTATTATAACTGGCACAATGTAGATGGGGGCCCTTCCTGGAGCTTTAGGACAAATCACAAGTTCTATGGGAATGACCTCGGACCCCACAGGTCGTTCTCACATTACAGTCCATGTTGTACCCTCAGTGTTGGAGTGACGGAGAGCAGAAGCTGAATGTGATGACTGGGATGAGCTGGTGACACCATTACAGGAGGCAATGGAAGAAAATAACTAAAAACAATTTGGTTAGGGGGACAGAGGCGCTAAGCAAGACTGGAAAATTAAACTGGGTGTTAAGTTATGGTGGGTTTCTTACAGGAATAGAGATGGAGAGCTCCAGTGCTAGGGATAGATATAGGCTGACATGTCAGGATGGTATTTCAAGAAATTTACTTCTTTTTACTTTCAATGTAAAAAGTAACAAAATATGAGAACTTCAAAAAACATAGGTCAATAAAAAAAGTTAAATCAATGAACGGAGTACCAGTAAGGAGAAACCACAGTGAGGGCCACCACTGCCTCCTGTGCAGGAAATCCGAACCTCAACGCTGAGCTCATCGGTGATCACGGACTGGCTGCCGATATTGCAGATGGTTGGAGTGGCGCAACCTCGGAGGACAGATTGTCTCGTCAACGTTCCTGTGAAAGACAAGAATGACTAAGAATAAGTTTTAATTATATCACTTCCTAGTCCTTGGGTCCACATCGTGGTGCGAGTTCTATAAAACACAAGGACTGTACAAGGATATGTTCTTCATAAAATACAGGTCTATGGCAATGGTCGGGAGTTGGTATTTACCAAGTTTTTGAAATTCAAGAACCTAAACAGGTTTTTTTTGTAAGAGTTTTCCTAAAAGCTCCCACACTTAATTGCTATCACTAATTGATCATTGCATCCTCTGCACTTGATCTGTTGGGTTGCAGCTAAACCTGGACTTTGGGACTGGGGCAACATCACCGAGTTGCTTAGACACCTTACTGGATGACAAGCAGATGTTCTCAGTGGATTGGAGTCACTTGCTTCACCCTGGCTCTATTATCTGCATGGGACAAATGTGGACCTGGAGATGAATCCAACAGCCAAGCACATGTCCAATGCCCAAGAACCTTCTCTGAGACCCTCATCTTCTTGAAGGAAATGGTTCATCACTTTGGTATTGAATTCAACCCCATTGAAGTTCAGGGTCTGACTGGCCCACAGGGGATAATGGGAATTTCCCGGTGGGCCCTTGGTCAAGGTGTGACCCCGAGCATGGCAAGACTGGGGATGCTTTTCAGGGACAAAGACAGAGAAAGAGAGGTAAAAAGCAAGAGTCATGTGCAGTCATGTATGGTAACTGTAGAGTGAGTCCTCAGAACCAACCCCACTGGTGGGCCTCAAAGATTAACTCCAGTGGTGGACCCCAAGAATCATGTCCACTGGTGAGACCCAAGAATCATCTCCACAGGTGGGCCCCAGAATCAATTCCACTGGTAGGCCCCAAGAACCAATTCCACTGGTGGGCCCCAAGAATCAACTCCACTGGTGGGCCCCAAGAATAAACTCCACTGGTGGACCCCAATAATAAACTCCTCTGGTGGGCTCAAAGAATCATCTCAACTAGTTTAAAGGGTTTTTTCACTACGGACATTGATGGCAAATCACATATCAGCTAATCTCGTAACTCCCATTCAAGTCTATAGGAGTCCCAGCCTGCTCTCCTTAAGAACTTGAAGGTTTTGGGGTTCGTTTAGGAGATAGATCCTAGTGGTACGCCATCAATGTCTGTAGTGAGATCACCCCTTTAACTCCACTGGTGGGCCCCAAGAATCAACTGTACTGATGAGCTCAAAGAATCATTTCCCCTGGTGGGCCCCAAGAATTAACTCCACTGGTGGGCCCCAAGAATTAACTCCACTGGTGGGCCCCAAGAATTAACTCCACTGGTGGGCCCCAAGAATTAACTCCACTGGTGGCCCCAAGAATTAACTCCACTGGTGGCTCCAAGAATCCCCTCCACTGATGACCCCAAGACTCAACTCCACTGGTGGCCCCAAAAATCATCTCCACTAGTGACTGAAAGCCCAGTCTATGGAAGGTATGGAGAAATCAGAGCTATGTGCTTCTTTGGAAATGTCATGAATGTCCAGTTTGGGATTACCCCTTTGCATTGCATGGTTCTCTGGCCTCATTGTAAGCAGTGTGATGATTTCCAGCCACGTACCCGACATATTTGAGTATTGGTGAATGCACATGGTCTCATCCCCAGTACACTTCATGGTCCGTCCAGTGTCACACCAGTCCACACCATCTCCAGTACAGGTGGGACAGGTCAGGCCATTCTGTCTGGTGTTGTCTGGTGATACTGGAATGAGGATTAGAACTTTGTGTTACCATAAATACTTAAATTGTAAATGGAATTGTTACTGATTCATCCACTGCTGCTCTATGTATCAGGTACGGATGTGACCCTCCCTCCCTCAATGCTGTCTCATGGAATGTGCTGTTACTCCATGGTCAAAACCCACCCTCCGTCCAATGAAGAGGTCATTATGTCTGATCACCCAATAGCATGACAATCTGACGTGTGCTCCCCATTATATCAGGCTGGACATGCTTATCCCCGCCAGTATATGATGGTACTCTGTACTTACACACTGGCGCAGGCGGCGTGCAGTTATCTGTGTAGCAACACGAAAAGCCCTTTTTTGATTGGCTGTTGTGAGTGCTGAAACTCCCAGGGCCCCCACATTGGTCTTCAGGGGCACAGGATCTTCCAAAGAATTCATTTTTCTTTATTCCATCTACAAAGGAAGCAAAACAGGTGAAGAGGTAGAGAAGCATGATATTGACTAGAAAATTCTACTACAATACTTCTATTATTACTAGTACTAACACGCCTGCCACTACTACACCTAGCAGATCCACCCTACTACTGCCACTAGTCCCATAACCTCTAAATACTCAAATTCATACCTACTCCTAACACTTTTACAAAGACGACTATTCTAACTACACAATATAAGTGCGACTATTACAGCTACTACTGAGACTACTGCTCCTATCATCCCTGCTCCTTGTAAAATATCTTCTACAATCAAGACTACTATCCCCATCATCACAACAATAGTACTACTACTATTAGAATTACTATCAAGACTAGTCCTACTACTATCACCGCTCCTCTTTCTAATATTTCTACTACAGCCATCACCAATACTGCCACCACTGCTATATTACTACCACTTCAACTGCTACTAGTATTATTATTATCGTACTGACTACACTTCCCAACAACCACTCCCATCATTAGGACTGGCATCATCCACGTATCCACACACTTCTATTACTACTACAAATACTACTAGTATTATTATCGTACTGACTACACAACGATGTTATTACCACAAGGATTAGTACTACTGTCCTTCCTACTACAACAATCATTACTTTTACTCCACCAATACTTTGCTACCTTCACCAGCACTAATTCTGCTACTAAAGTATCTACTACTACTTCCCTTGCTACTACTATAGTTAAAGCTGCCTTTACTGCATCTATTATTGCATTTCCATCTACTTTTGCTTTAACAACTTTTAATATCACTACTTCTGCTGCTATTGTCCTACTACAACCAACACTTCACTACTACTATAATGAGACCTACTATCAACACCAACACAGATGCTACTACAACTAAGACTGCTGCATTTCCTTCTGACGTTATAACTACCATTTGTACTAACACTGTTACTGCTACTACTATAGATACAGCACTACTACTAAAACTACTACTACTATAAATATAACACTACTACTACAACCACTACTATAGATACAATACTACTACTACTACAACCACTACTATAGATACAATACTACTACAACCACTACTATAGATACAATACTACTACTACTACTACTACTACTGTAGACACAATACCACTACTACTATAGATATAACACTACTACTACAACCACTACTATAGATACAATACTACTACTACTATAGATACAACACTACTACTACAACTATACTACTATAGATACAACCCTGCTACTACAACTACTACTACTATAGATACAACCCTGCTACTACAACTACTACTACTCTAGATACAACCCTGCTACTACAACTACTACTATAGATACAACACTACTACTACAACCACTACTATAGATACAATACTATTACTACTACTACTACTATAGATACAACCCTGCTACTACAACTACTACTACTATAGATACAGCACTACTACGACTACTGCTATAGATACAACACTACAACTACCACTACAGATACTATACTACTACTACAACTACTACTATTATTATACATACAAAACTACTACTACAACTACTTCTATAGATACAACACTACTACAAATACTACTACTATAGATACAACCCTTCTACTACTACAAATACTACTACTATAGATACAACCCTGCTACTACAACTACTACTACTATAGATACAGCACTACTACGACTACTGCTATAGATACAACACTACAACTACCACTACAGATACTATACTACTACTACAACTACTACTATAGACACAACACTACTACAACTACTACTATTATTATACATACAAAACTACTACTACAACTACTTCTATAGATCCAACACTACTACAACAAATAATACTATTATTATACATACAATCCTACTACTACAACCACTACTATAGATACAATACTACTACTACTAAATATATGATACTACTAAGTTTACTACTACTATCAATACAAACCTACTACTTAAGATAAAATACTAATACTACTATTATCACTACTACTATATATACAATACTACTACAACTGCTATAGATACAAGACTACTATTACTACAGCTGAAACTACTACTATAGATACAATACTACTACGATAGCTGCAATACTACTACAATTACTACTACTATAGCTACAATGCTAGTACTGAAACAACTACAATAATACTACCACTATTAATACAATACTACCACAACTATAGATAATACTACTACTATTATTAATAATACATACTGCTACTACTATTAATGATAAAATATGACTACTTCTACCACCATTACTACTATGAAAACCTTCCCCAATTCTATAACTCCTGCCACCTGTGTTGTATTGTAGCACAATGTTCTTTAGCTCCTGCCCCAGATGTAATATTCCTTCCACCCATAAAGTCATTGACCGCTCATACAACGAACCTTCCACATTGACGGTGTGTGTGGAGGCGCAGACTCTCCCGGCAGAGCAGGTCTCGTTGTTACCAGTGCAGAACGTCGCACCTTGCACCAAGCAGACGGTGCACGAGAGGGAAGAACCTGAACAAGAAGCAAAACACATTGCAGATCCTGGAATTCACTGATTTCTATCATTTCCCCTCCTGTGCTCCTTCTTTTAAAGGGGCTCCCCTCTTAACTTTTATGGCATTTCAAGGGGATCATCGCCAAACATTTCCATTTTCCCACTAATCTACTGCATAGAAACATTACATTATCCTCCTTAAAGGGGTTGTCTCACTACGGGGATTGCTGCTTTTTATGTTAAAGATCTTGCAAAAGCAAGTCACTTTGTAATATGCGTCCATTAACAGTGTCCTACCTATTCCTAGATATCCCCTCTTGTATGGGCTACATCAGCTCCTCAGGTCACTATAGCTACAGACCTGTTCAACCTCTCCTGATAGGCTGCCAGCACTGGTCGCTATAGCTACAGACCTGTTTGATCTCTCCTGATAGGCTGCCCCGCACTGGTTGCTATAGCTACAGACCTGTTCAATCTGTCCTGATAGGCTGCCAGCACTGGTCGCTATAGCTACAGACCTGTGTGATCTCTCCTGATTGGCTGCCAGCACTGGTCGCTATAGCTACAGACCTGTTCGATCTCTCCTGATAGGCTGCTAGCACTGGTTGCTAAAGCTACAGACCTGTTCCATCTCTCCTGATAGGGTGTCAGCACTGGTCGCTATAGCTACAGAACTATTCAATCTCTCCTGATAGGCTGCCAGCTCTGGTTTCTATAGCTACAGACCTGTTCAATCTCTCCTGATAGGTTGCCAGTAGTTTTTGCTATAGCTACAGACCTGTTCGATCTCTCTGGGTAGGCTGCCAGCGCTGGTTGCTATAGCTACAGACCTGGTGTCCTTAGCAGCTCTTCACTGCAGGTAAGTAATAACAAGTAAATATGCCCCTGAATGAAAAAATGAAGCTGAGAAAACAAGACTGAGTTGAGATGAATTGTTGTAGTGAGACAACCCCTTTAAGATCTACCATAGGGGCCTACATATCCCAATACTCCCCCCCTACAGGAACATCAAATGAACTTAGAAGGGTAGAAGACAGAGGACAGGAGAAGAGTGAGGAAGTCCAAGATCACCAACTATGACCATTGCTCACCACCCACACTATCAAGTCATTTACAGAGGGGGCCAGGAAGCTGAGCTCTAGGCTGCTGTATGCAGGGTCTTTGCACTGAAGAACTTGTGATACCCTTATGTTTCATGGATCCTCTTAGCAGGCTCAGTGGTGACCCAGTGACTACCTTCCTATCCTAAAAGAATGTGGCTCCTCTCTCCAGTGGATCTAATGTGATCCGATTGGTCAGCCCCAAGGGCACGGTAATGGGGAATTGTCTAGCCCAGAGAACCCCTTTAATTAGGCAACAAACCCATCGCCCTCCACTCTGGTTATTGTATAATTCCTGGTGGTCTAGAGTATAGAATAGGTTAATTATAAATTCCCTGGTGGTCTGAGGGACTGAAGGGGCACAAGGCACATTCTTTTTTTGATTTTGGGCACCAAAGGGGCATTGATCAGTTAGAATTTGCCCAGCTTGCCGCCCCTAAAACCGGCCATGACCTTTCCACTCACCTTGTCCCCAAAAAAGTGAAAGAACACATAGGAACCCGACCAGTTTCATGGCGTCCGCTCCCTGGATTAACCACAACTTCACAGTTTTCCTTGCTAAATATTAGCCAAGCTTGTTATTGGTTATATATTCATCAGAGTCATGAATGGAACCATGGGAGCAACAATCATAAACTTCAAAACTGCAGTTGTGTTGAAGCAGCAGAGCTGAGTTTGTCACTTGGTATTTAATGGAAAATGTGTTATGATGCATCCCCCAGGGCCATATAGACAACCTGCTATCTATGAGGCTAGGAAAGCTGGGTGAAGACTGGAGTCCCATAGATTGAGGAGATCGAGGGAGCATGTGCCCATTTTGCCCTGAGCTGGGTCATAGAGTGTATTGGATTGTTGGTTGGCCAGTCCCATACGTTTCCTTACATTTTGGGGAGAAAACCTTAAAGGGGTTTTGCCACAAGTGAGTTCCTTACCTCTTATCTGCTCAGGAGTTAAGATAAACAAAGCAAAGCTGAGTCATGAACTGCTGCAGAGGTGAGAGGGAGGGGGCTGAGCAGAGAGCCAGGAAGCGTCTACAAAGTTTACTCAAATAATTACATTACAACCAGTGGATTCTCTATACTGCAAACAGCCTCATACATTGCACTTTTCTCCCCAGTCCCTTGCAAGCTCATTCATGTTCCCTGTCATCAGATAAGAAGTGCAAACACGCAAGCGGGCCAGATCAACTCCTGTCAGTGTCCTGGTAGTGTCTAATGTAAACTGTCAGGAAACTAAGGGCATCTTAGTCAGGCTGTAGCTCTCAGAGGCTTCACTTTTTGTAATCACATATATTTAGAAAAGTGATTAAATACCCATTTTGGAGGATCCCACGTCAACATTACATCATGGAAAAACCCCTTTAAATAATTCCAGAATATTCCCCTTAAATGGCACCCGCCCCAGTGAGACAAGGCACTCATAACAGACCATGCATCATTTTATTGGGTGGATTGTTCTTTACAATCACTTATTGATCAGAAAAACACCAATGACTGCAGTGAGAATAACCCCGGGCGTGAGGACGCCGCTCACTATACTGGGCGCGCCGCAGGTGAAGCTGTGCTGGACGATGATGCTCTTCACTCTGGTCGTGTAACTCTGAACATCACACAAGGACGGCGTCCCACAACCGCGATAGACAGAAGACTCATCTGTAGGGAAAAAGGACAAATCATCAAAGTATAACAGCATAGACTTATCACAAAAAATATTCAACCCCCTGAAAAGCTCAAGAATACTGTCTGGAACAACTTGCTTATTATCAGGCTGGGAATGGCCACAGAGGAGCAGGAGAATCCACCGGTGGGCCCCTTGGTATGGTGCAAGATATGTCAGGTCTGGGGACTATTTCAGGGAGAAAGGCAAAGAAAGAGAGGGAGAAAGCAAAAGGCATGAGCAGTATGTGCAGTGGGCTCCAAGAATCAACTCCACTGGTGGGCCTCAAGAATCAACTCTACTGGTGGCCCCAAGAATCAACTCCACTAGTGGGCCCCAGTAATCAAATCCTGGGGCCCCAAAGAATCAACTCCATTGGTGGGCCCCAAAAATAATCTCTACTGGTGGCCCCAGAAATCAACTCCTTTGGCCCCAAGAATCAACTCCACTGGTGGGTCCAAGAATCAACGCCACTGGTGACCCCAAGAAACAACTCCACTGGTGGACCCAAAGAATAATCTCCACTGGTGGCCCAAGGATTTACTCCCACTAGTGGGCCCCAGTAATCAAATCCTGGGGCCCCAAGAATCAACTCCACTGGTGGGCCCAGCATTCATCTCCACTGGTGGGTCCAAGAATCAACTCCACTGGTGGGTCCCAAGAATCATCTCCACTGGTAGGCCCCAAAAATAATCTCTACTGGTGGCACCAGTAATCAACTCCTGGGGCCCAAGAATCAACTCCACTGGTGGGTCCAAGAATCAACTCCATTGGTGACCCCAAGAAACAACTTCACTGGTGGGCCCCAAGAATCAACTCTACTAGTGGGCCCCAGTAATCAACTCCTGGGGCCCCAAGAATCAAGTCCACTGGAGGGCCCCGAGAATCAGCTCCACAGGTGGGCCCCAGGAAGCAACTCCTGAGGCCCCCAGAATCACCACCACGGGTGGGTGCCCAACAATCAACTGCACTGGTGGCCCCAAGAATCACCTCCACTGGTGGCCACAAGAATCAACTCCCCCGGTGGCCCCAAGAATCATCTCCCCTGGTGGCCCCAAGAATCATCTCCACTGGTGGCTCCAAGAATCAACTCCACTGGTGGGCCCCAAGAATCAACTCCACTGGTGGGTCGACTGGAATCAACTCCCCTTGTGCGCCCCAAGAATCAGCAGCACTGGTGAGCCCCAAGAATCATCTCCACGGGTGGCCCCAGGAATCAACTCCACTGGTGGCCCCAAGAATGAACTCCACTGGTGAGCCCCAAGAATGAACTCCACTGGTGGCCCCAAGAACCAACTCCACCGGTGGCCCCAAGAATCATCTCCACTGGTGGCCCCAAGAACCAACTCCACTGGTGGGCCCCAAGAATCAACTCCACTGGTGACCCCAAGAATCAACTCCACTGGTGGCTCCAAGAACCAACTCCACTGGTGGCCCCAAGAATCATCTCCACTGGTGGCCCCAAGAACCAACTCCACTGGTGAGCCCCAAGAATCATCTCCACTGGTGGCCCCATGAATCATTTCCACTGATGGGGCTTAGGGACCCAAATTTGTCACGTGTCAGGAACTGGCCCCTGGCTCAGGTTATAGGTCTCCAGCTCATGGCAGTTCAGGGCATACAAGGGGCAATGAGACATCAGGTTCTGGTGTGATACGTCCTGAAAAGGGAGGAACAGGGATTATTCTCCTCATACATCTGGAGGTTCTTACCTGAACTGCTCTGAACGTAGGTGACACACTTGGTCTCCTTCCCGCTACATGTTATATTTTCCATCACCTTACATTCTGTAGACTGAGAAGAGGAGCAGGTCGCACACTGGAGGCCATTGGAGGCAGAACTTTGAGTTGGCACTGTATAGTTATATTAAGGATTATAATGAGTTACTTATCATAAGAAACCTAATTATACACTCTATCTATCTATCTATCTATCTATCTATCTATCTATCTATCTATCTATCTATCTATCTATCATCTATCTATCTCATATGTGTCTATCTGTCTATCTATCGATCTATCTATCTATCTATTTCATATCTCTCTATTTATCTATCTATCTCATATCTATCTATCTATCTATCTATCTATCTATCTATCTATCTATCCCATATCTATCTATCTATCTATATATCTATCTATCTCATATCTATCTATCTATATCTATCTATCTCATATCTATCTATATCTATCTATCTATCTATCTCATATCTATCTATCTATCTATCTATCTATCTATCTATCTATCTATCTATCTATCTATCTATCTATCTATCTCATATATCTATTTATCTATCTATCTATCTATCTATCTATCTATCTATCTATCTATCTATCTATCTATCTATCTCATATATCTATCTATCTATCTATCTCATATATCTATCTATCTATATATCTATCTATATATCTATCTATCTATCTATCTATCTATCTCATCTATCTATCTATCTATCTCATCTATCTATCTATCTATCTTTCTATCTATCTATCTATCTGTATGTCTGTCTATCTGTATATCTATCTATCTCATATCTATCTATCTATCTCACTGTATATATATATATATATATATTTTATCTTATGGTAAGAAATATAATTATTATATTCTCTAGAATAGAATATGCAGTTACATTTTTGTTTTGACTCATCCTTTTTAATAGCAATAATAATAGTTGTTGTTATTAATTTTTCATTATTATTATTATTATTATTATTATTATTATTATTATTATTATTATTATTATCTGATGCCCACATATTCTGCTGCAGTTTACAATTCTAATATAATACTATTACAAAGTAACTATGAATACTCAGCTTGTTACGGGTTGGAATGAAATCTATGAGACAAGTGAGCCCAAAAGTATCAGTTACACAGTGAGGACACGTCGCCACCTGCTGGCGGATAACAAAATAGCGATGTAATTCCACGAACTTGACACATAGATGATGTCAGCAGCAGGAGAGAGATTTGTTATGGGTGTACTTAGCTCATTGCCTGAACTAACACACTATAACAAACTCCCAGCTGTAAAGATCTTATCAGGATGATTTTTCTACAGTATCTTACAAAAGTCAGTACACCCCTCACATCATATACAGTATCTCACAAAAATCAGGACACCCCTCACATTATAAGCAGCATCTCACAAAAGTCAGGACACCCCTGACATTATATACAGTATCTCCCAGTAGTCAGTACACCCCTCACATTATATACAGTATCTCACAAAAGTCAAGACACCCCTCATATTATATAAAGTATCTCACAAAAGTCAGTACACCCCTCACATTATATACAGTATATCACAAAAGTCAGTACACCCGTCACATTATATATAGTATCTCACAAATGTCAGTACACCCCTCACATTATATATAGTATCTCACAAATGTCAGTACACCCCTCACATTATATATAGTATCTCACAAAAGTCAGGACACCCCTCACATTATATACAGTATCTCACAAAAATCAGGACACCCCTCACATGTTTGTATATGTTGTTTCATTTTTTCATGGAAAAACACTAAGGATTGACACTTTGAACAATGTAAAAGTAGTCAGTCCCGGCTTGTGTAAAGGTAATTGGTGCCCCAAAAAATAACACAGGCATCAATGTCTAAACCACTGGAAAACAAAAGTGGTACCCCCCAAAGTGACAACAAAAGTGAGGACACCCTAAGTGACAACAAAAAATGAGGGGCACCCCTAGGTGACAGCAAAAGTTATACCCCCTAAGGCAATGGACCCAAAATTTGGCCCCAGTGTCAATATTTGTGTGGCCCCCATTATGTTCGCCCGCCTTAAAATTTTGGGCCTGGGGTCTCTAGAGTTCACGGGTTTCCCGCCATGGAATCCCCTTTCCCCCATGAAACATACGGAGCTGGTGGAGGAGAGCCCTTTCGCTCCTCCCCCTTCCCCTTTTAGGGGGCCCACGATGTCCATAGGGTTCAGGTTGGGGACCTTGGCCCCCCCGTACCGTTACCCTCATTCTCTTTAGCAAGGCAGTGGGGGTCCTGGAGGTGTTTGGGGTAACCTCTGATGACGCGTCTGTTCTATGTGTGAAATGCGTCAAGTTTTATTATTTTATTAAATAAATTATAATACAATATTTACAACACTGTGATGGGTGCACCTACTTTTGTGAGATACTGTACATCTGTACATTCACAGGCAGCAACCAAAGTACTTTAACAACAAACAAACAAGAAGACAAACTGTAACAAAGGTTACAGAACTCTTCAGTATATAAGGAATAAGCTCGGCATGTGCACAGATACATCACAGCGCCCGGCACTCACACTGTAGCTTTGTTGTGCATTTGTCGGTGGAGCAGCAACCTATGCCCAGAATCAACTTGATATTAGAATATGTGAAAGATCCAACTACATTGCACCTCTCTGTTGGTGCACAACTTCTGATGACATCATAGAGATCCCTCCCACCTGTTTTAGAAAAAGAAATACTTTTTAGAGTTTACGTAATAAAGACATTGATCAGTCTAAAGAGTCCACCCTGAATCGACCACTCTTAATACATCTATTAAAGAGTCCACCTTAAATGTACCATGCTGAAGATCTTCCTTAAGGAGATCCCCCTAATTATACCACCTTAAAGACCTCCCCTAAAGAGTCCACCCTAAATAGACCATTCTACAGTATAGACCTCCCCTAAAGAGCCCACCCTGAAACAGACACCAACTCTTAAAATCTACATTCATAGAAGAGCGTACCCTAAAAAGATTACTCCAAAGACCTTCCTTGAAGAGTCCATTCTGAATAGATCACTCTAAAACCCCCGTATACTGTAAGTAGACCCCTTTATAGACTTCTCCTAAAAAATCCACCCTAAATATAGACTCTTTAGACCACAGGTGTCAAACACAAGGCCCGCGGGCCGAATCCGGCCCGTTGCCTTGTGTTATCCGGCCGGCACTTGTTGCTGAGCTGTCCCCGGCTGCTTCTCTCAGTGAGACAGGAGAAGACAGCACGGGCAGCACAGTGAGCTCAGGGGGCGGGGCCGGCAGCACAGTGAACTCAGGGGGCGGGGCCGGCACCACAGTGCACTCAGGGGGCGGGGCCGGCAGCACAGTGAGCGCAGGGGGCGGGGCCGGCAGCACAGGGAGCTCAGGGGGCGGGCCGGCGCCCAGCACAGTGGGCCCTCACGGCCCCGGAGGCGGCTGGCGGAGCACCAGTGGCCCATCAGGGGGCAACGGTACCTTGCTAGAACAGTGATGTGCTCAGGGGGCCGGGCGGGAGCTCAGTGATGCACATTAAGGCGCGGACGCGCCGACAGGCATGCTAGGAGCCAGGGGGGCGCCCGCGCGGCCCGGGCCCGGCAGGCATCAGGGAAAGGGTCCCACAGGGTAGAAGAGCACAGACTGCCTGGCCCCCTGCAGGCCTGGCTGCACGCTGAGCAGAGGGGCTTCCTGTCTGGTGAGAAGATGCCTGCTCCTGCGGACGACCAATCACTGAGGCTGGTAAGTGGCTTCACTACTGGGGCCTTACCAGCTAGTCCTCTAACCCCCACCCCAGGTCTTACTAGTTAGGCTCCCCTTGCCTCATCTACCCCATCCCCCTGGGCCTCCACCATCGGGACTGCCTCCCTCGTGGGCCTCCACCATTTGACCTGCCTCCCCCTCTGGGCCTCACCATCTGGCCTGCCTCCCGCTGTGGGCCTGCCTCCCTCTCTGGGCCTCCTCCATCTGCCCTGCCACCCTCTGGGGGCCTCCACCATCTGGCCGGCCTCCCTCTGTGGGCCGCCACCATTTGGCCGGCCTCCCCCTGTGGGCCCCCCCCATCTGGCCCCCTATCGCCCCGCGGGGCCTCCCCCCTCGGGCCTGCCTCCCCCCTGGGCCTCCACCATCTGGCCTGCCTCCCCCCTCTGGGCCTCCACCATCTGGCCTGCCTCCCACCTGGGCCTCCACCATCTGGCCTGCCCCCCTCTCTGGGCCTCCACCATCTGGCCTGCCTCCCCCTCTGGGCCTCCCCATCTGCCCCTATCCCCCTCTGGGCCTCCACCATCTGGCCTGCCTCCCCTCTGGGGCCTCCACCATTGGCCTGCCCACCTCTCTGGGCCTCCACCATCTGGCCTGCCTCCCCTCGGGCCTCCACCATCTGGCCGGCCTCCCCCTGGGCTTCCACCATCTGGCCGGCCTCCCCCCCTGGGCTCCACCATCTGGCTGCCTCCCCCTCTGGGCCTTCCACCATCTGGCCTGCCTCCCCTCTGGGCTCCCACCATCTGGCACTGCCTCCCTCTCTGGGCCTCCACCATCTGGCCTGCCTCCCCCCTGGGCTTCCACCTTTCTGGCCTGCCTCCCCCCCCTGGGCCTCCACCATCTGGCCTGCCTCCCTCCCTGGGCCTCCACCATCTGGCCTGCCTCCCTCCTGGGCCTCCACCATCTGGCCTGCGTCCCCTCTGGGCCTCCACCATCTGGCCTGCCTCCCCTCTGGGCCTCCACATCTAGCCTGCCTCCCCTCTGGGCCTCCACCATATGGCCTGCCTCCCTCTGTGGGCCTCCACCATCTGGCCTGCCTCCCTCTCTGGGCCTCCACCATTGGCCTGTCCCCCTCCTGGGCCTCACTATCTGGCCTGCCTCCTCTCTGGGCCTCCACCATCTGGCCTGCCTCCCTCTCTGGGCCTCCAACATCTGGCCTGCCTCCCCCACGGGGCCTCCACCATCTGTCCTGCCTCCCCCTGGGCCTCCACATCTGGCCTGCCTCCCTCTGTGGGCCTCCACCATCTGGCCTGCTCCTCAGTGGGCCTCCACCATCTGGCCTGCCTCCTCTCTGGGCCTCCACCATCTGGCCTGCCTCCCCGTGGGCCGGCACCATCTGGCCTGCCTCCCTCTTGGGCCTCACCATCTGGCCTCCCTCCCTCTCCTGGGCTTCCACCATCTGGCCTGCCTCCCCCGTGGGCCTCCACCATCTGGCCTGCCTCCGCCTGGGCCTCCACCATCTGGCCTGCCTCCGCCTGGGCCTCCACCATCTGGCCTGCCTCCCGCCTGTGGGCCTCCACCATCTGGCTGCCTCCTCTGTGGGCCTCCACCATCTGGCCGGCCTCCCCCTATGGGCCTCCACCTTCTGGCCTGCCTCCCCGTGGGCCTCCACCATCTGGCCTGCTCCCCCCTGGGCCTCCACCATCTGGCCTGCCTCCCCTCTGGGCCTCCACCATCTGGCCTGCCTCCCTCTGTTGGCCTCCAAATCTGGCTTCTGGCCTCACCCTCTGGGCTCCACCATCTGGCCTGCCTCCCTCCGTGGGCCTCCACCATCTGGCCTGCCTCCCTCCTGGGCCTCCACCATCTGGCCTGCCTCCCTCCTGGGCCTCCACCATCTGGCCTGCCTCCCGCCATGGGCCTCACCTTCTTCTGATTTACCATCAAAGGGCTGATTGTAACAGGAATACTGTACAAATGAAACTACTCCTTAATAGCTCTCTTAACTGTTAAGGAGAAGTTACATTTACACAGTTCTAAAATTAGGTCGGCCCTTTAAAGTACGCCGTGAGGCCGATGTGGCCCCCGGCGAAAACGAGTTTGACACCCCTGCTTTAGACCTTCTGTAGAAAGTTCACCCTGGACAGACTTCTCCTAAATAATTCTCCCTGAATGGACCACTCTCTAGACCTCCCTTAAAGAGTCCATCCTAAATTGACCACTCCATAGATTTCTCCTAAAAAGTCCAACTTAAATAGACCTCTCTAAAGATCTCCCCTAAAGAGTCTACCCTAAATAGACCACTCTAAATATCTCTTCTATAGAGTTCACCTTTAATAGACAATTCTAATGTATAGACCTCCCCTAAAGAGTCCACCCTGAACTGACCACTCTCAAATCTCTTCTAAAGAGTGTACCCTAAAAAGATTACTCTAAAGACCTTCCTTGAAGAGTCCATTCTGAATAGATCACTCTAAAACCTCCCTTATACTGTAAGTAGACCCCTCTATAGACTTCTCCTAAAAAGTCCACCCTAAATATAGACTCTATAGACCTTCCGTAGAAAGTTCACCCTGGATAGACTTCTCCTAAATAGCTCTCCATGAATGGACCACTCTCTAGACCTCCCATAAAGAGTCCATCCTAAATTGACCACTCTATAGACTTCAACCAAAAAAGTCCAACCTAAATAGATCCTCTAAAGATCTTCTCTAAAGAGTCCACCCTGAAATGACCACTCTATGACCACTCTATAGACCTCCCTTAAAGATTCCATCCTAAATTGACCACTCTATAGACTTCTCCTAAATAGTTCACCCTAAATATACCCTCTAAATATCTTCTCTAAAGAGCCACCATGAAATCACCACTCTATAGACCTCCCTTAAATAGTTAACCATGATTAGACCACTCTATAGACTTCTCCTAAATAGTTCACCCTAAATAGACCACTATAAAGATCTTACTGTGGGAGGTTTTCCGGTACGTGGTGGCCACGCCTGGAATAGACCACTATAAAGATCTTACTGTGGGAGGTTTTCCGGTACGTGGTGGCACAGCGCTCGGAGGCAGAACATTGCACAGTTGCATGACTTGTGCAGTTTGGTTCACATGCGTTCAGAGACACACAGGACGTGCAAGTCAGAGCGTTACCTAGAAGACAAAAAAATTCTCTGAGTTTCATGTTAGACCCTAAGAACTGAGCATCCGACACTGACACCCTATGGGACGGCACCGCACATCCATGAAATTCGCATTGACTCCAGGTGGCCCCTGTTGATGAGCTGATCATGGGAGGTCCTGAGTTCTTCTGGCTAGCCACCATCATAGAGGGACCATTGTCCATCAGCCATCAATCATCAACTCTTCTACTCCATGAGTCAAATAGTCAGTCCATTCATAAAAGACAATAAAAACCTCCCCGTGACTATGAGGTGGGCCAGCACGCAGAGTAATCCCTGAATGACCGCCATCTTGGAAGGACTTGAGGATGAGTGCTGATAATTCTGCTGAGACACCTATACTTATATCATTAGGGCGTGGAAGAAGATCTGCAAGACAAACAAGTGGACCTCAAAGAAAACAGGCAACGACAAAACTCATTAAAGGAATGAGACGACCGGGCTGCCGAGTGGAAGTTTACAGATTACACCATCAAGATACCGATGTAGCAGAGCTGATTTTGTTATGGTGAGATTACAATGTGTTTTACAGTATTTTCTGGGGGATTGTACTCAGTAAGTGAATGCAAACATTCTCGAATGTGCCCCAAGGATTTGTTCCCTCATCATATTAACAGAGCTAAGGGCCACATGTATGAAAACTGTCTAGGTCTAAGACTTTCTTTGTGCCCATTGCAACCAATCAGAGCTCATAGCAACCAATCACAGCCCGTAGCAACCAGCTCATAGCAACCAATCAGAGCTCATAGAAACCACTGAGAGCTCATAGTTACCAATCAGAGCCCGTAGCAACCAATCAGAGCCCATAGCAACCAATCAGAGCCCATAGTTACCAATCAGAGCCCACAGCCACCAATCAGAGCCCATAGCAACCAGTGCTCCCTTTTTAATTTCATATAGTGCTCTGAAAAAAATGAAAGGGGCGCTCTGATTGGTTGCTATGAGCTCTGATTGGTTGCTATGAGCTCTGATTGATTGCTGTGTGCTCTGATTGGTAACTATGAGCTCTGATTGATTGCTATGGGCTCTGATTGATTGCTATGGGCTTTGATTGGTGGCTATGAGCTCTGATTGGTGGCTATGAGCTCTGATTGGTTGCCATTAGCTCTGATTGGTTGCTATGAGCTCTTATTGGTTGCTGCGAGCTCTGATTGGCTGTTATGAGCTCTTATTGGCTACTATGAGCTCTGATTGTTTGCTATTGTCTCTGGTTGCTATGGGGTCTGATTGGTTGCTATGAGCTCTGATTGGTCGCTATGAGCTCTGATTGGTTGCTCTGGGGTGTGATTGGTTGCTGTGAGCTCTGATTGCTTGCTCTTGTCTCTGGTTGCTATGGTGTCTCATTGTTTGCTTTGAGCTCTGATTGGTTGCTATGGGTTGTGATTGGTTGCTTTGAGCTCTGATTGGTCGCTATGGGCTCTGATTGGTTGCTATTGTCTCTGGTTGCTATGGGTTCTGATTGGTTATATGAGCTCTGATTGGTTGCTATGGGGTCTGATTGGTTGCTGTGAGCTCTGATTGGTTGCTATGAGCTCTGATTGGTTACTATGTGCAGTAAAGAAAGTCTTAGACCAAGACAGTTGCATTTATTCTTTGTGTGTGGTGACATATCCAGTTTGTTGGAATTATTTCTATATCTGTCCACCTTTAGTTTTTACTATGGTACAGCCATCGGTTGAGTGGGGGCGCCCTTTATAGGGCGGTTCCCCTACTTGTTAGGTAGGGACATTTCAGGGATAGTATCTTTGCAGGGCCTGCATTGGCCACGTGTGGTGCCTATTTGTTGGTGTGTTCCCTAATTTTTAACCCTGTTCTCTTTGCCGCGGTTTTTGTACCGTTTCTCTCTATATCACTTGCCTGTTGTCCTTTTTTTTTTTTAAACTTTTTCATTAAAAGTAAATTTTTACTTCTTTTTTGGTTAGCAGTGTTTATGCTCTATAGTGAAGCTTGCCTACATTAGTCCTCAGGGTTGTGTCTGATTGCAGTGGCCCCTTTGCGGGGTTGTTTTTTTTGGGGTTTGGTTTTAACTAATGCTTCTGTATTCTGCAACTGTTTTCTAGTTTGTGGTTGGGTTGGATGATTATGTGGCAGCGGGTGACGCACTGCGGTGGCGGGGGATGATTCAGGGCTGGCTGGTATCTGTTGTTCTTTCATGTTCTTCAAAATTTTTTTTACGATTGGGGGTTTCATTGTCTCCGCCACCGGGATCCTGTGAGCAGTTTTTCAATGACAGAATTTTCTGGTTTCTTACAGAATTATTCCAGGATCCCCCCCCCGGGGCCTTTTTTTCCCCATTGGGAACTAGGCAGTTGCCCGGGGGCCCCCCAAAAGTATAGGGCCCAAGGTGGCCTTGTATGTCCCTCTAGATATAAAAACATACCCAGGGGGTAATAGAGAGCCGGGCCCCCCAAAGCAAATTTTTGGGATGGGGCCCCCTACCTCCCCTTCCCCACCAACCTGTACCGGGAAATGCTGTTGTAATGTAGTAATACAAGGGGCAAAAACCCCCATCTTCAATCTACGCACCATTCAAACCCATATCCCAAAACCAACTTTCTAAACCTATTTTTGGACCTGTTTTATACGCCAGAAAAAGAACAAAGTGATGAAAAATACCCCTACACTATTATGCAGTACCAAAGCCCAAATAGTACCGCCTTTTCCCAAATTTTTTGGGACCATTAGTGGGGTTTTTAAAGGAACAGTGTACACAGGTCTGCAACTGTATTTCCCCCCCATACTAAACCATATGTGGTGGACACCATGTAAAGGCTCTGCGGGACTGTATATTACCCCCCATACAGTGACCTATAGGGTAGACACCAGGGGCTCTGCAGACGTATATTACCCTTACAGTGACCATATGGGGGGACCATTTTCACAGGCTTCGGGCTGTTATTACCCCATACAGGACCTAAGGGGTAGAAAAAACCAGGCTCGCAGACGTATTTTTCCCCATACAGTGACCTATAGTGGTAGACACCGTGTACCGGCTCTGCAGACGTAATTACCTCCTACAGTGACCAAAAATGGGACAACCCAGTTTTTAAACAGGCCCTTTTAAACCCGGCCAAACCTGTATATTACCTCCATACAGTGCCAAAGTGGTAGACACCAGGGCTTGAAACCTGTATTTTTTCCTCCATACGGACAAAGGGAGACACCTTTGTCACAGGCCCCGCAGACTTTAAAATTCCATTCCCTTTTTTCCCTTTTAAACAGTTAAAATTTTTCCCTTTATCTTGGGGAGACACCTGTGTCACAGTCTGCGGACGTATTTTACCCCCTTACAGTGCCCCATTGGGAAGAAACCAGGCCAGGCTCTCAGACTGTATTTTACCCCTTTTCTGACCATATAGGGTAGAAACATGTACCGGGGCCTTGCAACGTTTATACCTCCATAAGTGCCATATGTGGAAAACCGTGTACACAGGCTCTGAAACCCTGATATTACCCCCATAAGTGAAAAAGGGAAAAATTAAAGGTTTGGAGAAACCACCATATACTTTTTTTCATTTCCCTCTGAGATGTTTTTCCACCAACAGTGACCATATAGTGGTAAAACCCCACCGGGGACCCTTTTTTACCCCACAGGTTTTCCTGGCAGGGGAACTGTATATTCCCTCCATACAGTGCCAAAGTGGTAGCCCCAACCAGTTTTTTTTTTAAAAAAAAACCTTGGTTTTTCTTTGGGCCGACTGTATATTCCCCTCATCCCAAAGGGAACCCATTAAAGGGTTGGTTTTTTCCCCCATTGTAAAAAGTGGTAGACACCGGCCCGGGTATTTTTTTCCCCCTACAGTGCCCATATAGTGGTAGACCCCGGTTTAAAAGGCTCTGCAGATGTAATTACCTCCTACAGTGCCCATATAGGGGTAGCCCCAGTTTACACAGGCCTGCAGACGTATATTACCCCCAAAAGTGACCATTAGGGTGGGGAAACCGTGTACACAGGCTCTGCAGACTGTATTTCCCTCCACATAAAAAGTGGACCTTAAACGGTTTGGTTTAAACCCCAAACCAAAGGGGTGGACCAGGTCCGCCGAATGTATATTCCCCATAATAACCTAAGGGGTTGCACCAGTGTACACAGGTCGCAACTGAAAATATTACCTCCATACATGACCATTAGTGGTAGATAGCAGTGTATACGACATGTGAAAAAAGCGTAGTTACATTTGTGACCACAGGTGACGTTTCTCTGAAGCGTTACTTCCTTTTGTTCGCTCGCCCAGTCCCCCACTTGAGACGTCTCCCGCCACTTGTCCCTGCAGATTTTGGGCCCAAAAATTCTTAAAATCCTATTTTTCCGCACCTGCCCCCTGGCTTTGGGGTGTTTTTAGGCGGCAGGGTTTAATAGGCATTGGCCCCATGTTCACACGGCTTAAAAGGGGCCTGTGCGCAATTCGGGCCCCGAAAAGCCCCAGTCTTTACGGTAATCCACAGTTCTCATACAGAACTATGGATTACGTCTCCTCTCCCTGCTCGGCGAATACGCCGCGCGGGGAGAGAAGTGACATGTCATTTACTAGCGGCGTATACGTGCCGCTGGTAATGAATGTCTATGGGCCGGCGATGTGCCGGCCCCCCGCTCCCTCCCCCGCCCCCGGCCACACGGCGTAATTGCGGGGCGTAATTACGTCCCGCAGTTAAGCCGTGTGAACATAGCCTATGGGGTCCATTTAGGCAGGCAGGGTTTAGATAGGCTATAGGGGGCCCCAGATAGGCCAGGTTTAGGTAGGCAATAGAGTCCCCATATAGGCCAGCATGGTTTAGGAAGCTATAGAGAGCCATACAGGTAGACAGGGGTTAGGTGGGCTATATGGCCCCATATAAGTAGATAGGCAGGCTTCAGGGGGGCTAGGTAGTCAAGCTTTAGGCGGGCTATATGAGCTATATAGGCAGGCTTGGGGGGACTTTATATAAGAAGGCTTAGGAGGGGCTTTATATAGGCAGGCTTAGGGGTTGAATTTATATATGCAGGCATAGGGGTGGACTTTATTTAGGCAGGCTTAGGGGGGCTTTATATGCAGGCTTAGGGGGCTTTATATAGGCAGGCTTAGGGGGCTTTAGATAGGGAGGCTTGGGGGGCTTTAGATAGGCAGGCTTGGGGGGCTTTAGTTAGGCAGGCTTAGGGGGGCTTTAGATATGCAGGCATAGGGGGGCTTTATATAGGCAGGGTTGGGGGGCTTTAGATAGGCAGGCTTAGGGGGGCTTTAGATAGGCAGGCTTAGGGGCTGTAGATAGGCAGGCCTGGAGCTTAGATAGGCAGGCTTGGGGGCTTAGATAGGCAGGCTTAGGGCTTTAGATAGTCAGGCTTGGGGGCTTTAGATAGGCAGGCTTGGGGGGCTTTAGATAGGCAGGCTTAGGGGGGCTTTAGATGGGTAGGCTTAGGGGGCTTTATATATAGGCAGGCTTGGGGGGGCTTTAGATAGGCAAGCTTAGGGGGCTTTATATAGGCAGGCTTAGGGGCTTTATATAGGCAGGGTTGGGGGGCTTTAGATATGCAGGCATAGGGGGGGCTTTATATAGGCAGGCTTAGGGGGCTTTAGATATGCAGGCATAGGGGGCTTTAGATAGGGGGCTTTATATAGGCAGGGTTGGGGGGCTTTAGATAGGCAGGCTTAGAGGGGCTTTAGATAGGCAGTCTTAGGGGGGGCTTTATATAGGCAGGGTTGGGGGGGCTGTATATAGGCAGGGTTGGGGGGCTTTATATAGGCAGGCTATAGGGCAGGTAAAATAAGAAATCACTTACTTACCTCGGACCACGCTCCCCCGATGCGACGCTCTGCAGCCTCTCTGCTCAGCGCGGGCGGCGCGTGGATGTGACGTAACCGCGCCGCCCACGTGATCACAGAGATCCCGCAGGGGAAGTAGCATAACGACGCTCCATTCTGCTATCTCCGGGCAGCGCGGCCTCTGAACGCTTGGGCTGGAGGGCCCGGGTGTTCAGAGGTAGCATGCGCCGGGCCCCGCAGCTCTGCACCCGCTGCAGTGAACTGTTATGTTCACTGCCGGCAGGCCCAGAAGCAGCATTACCGGGGTAGCAGACGTGATAGCAGCTGCCCCGGGGCGCGGGCCCCCTAAGCGACCGGGCAGTTGCTACCTCTGCTACCCCGGTAGTTACGCCACTTCTTGGATCCCTTGGTTGGCTTTGCTTATTTAACTATTTGTGTGTTTTTAGGACGTGAACACAGTTTTAAAACATGATGGAGAAGGGAGCCAAAGGCTCCCTGCCCTGCCAAATAGTCATGTAGGCTGCCAATGTCCAGACATAAGTGGCGTGATAATATGGGTGTGCTTGGGGGTGGCTAGATGCATGGCCTAGTGTGATGTTATGTATTTGGGCAGGGCCCACTGCACTGCTCTACCATGGAGCCCATAATGTTGTTAAGACAGCTGTGCCCCCCAGGACGCAGATGTATTATCACCTATGCATCATGAGTTGGGATTTCATACATATATTCATCTTACAACTACATCCGGGTGCTCACACAATACTGTAGGCTGCCGCAGATATTCCTGGTTCAAGAATAGAAAGTCAGAATGACAATGAAAACTGACACAATCACAGGCAGACGGGGACCGGTCAGGAGGTGCTACCGAAAAATTCATAGCTAAACTAGCAGTAGGCATTAAACGGTGAGATTGTATTGACATTTTATAGTATTGTTATGTGATAGGTCATAACGGTGTAATGTAGGCACGATATAGCGGTGACATTCGTACATGAGCACTGCATGGCACTATCATTCATTCAATGAATGACCTATAGTGTCATAGTGTAAAGCATACACTGTATAGAACGGTTATGTAGGTGCTGTATGTCAGTATTGGGTATACACTGTATAGAACGGTTATGTAGGTGATGTATGTCAGTATTAGGTATACACTGTATAGAACTATTATGTAGGTGCTGTATGCCAGTATTAAGTATACACTGTTATCTAGTGTATATACTGTAGCAACAGTTTTTGGCTTCTATATTGTGCTGTCATATGGCAGTATATTGCAGTATTATTTATGCGGTACTTATTGTATAGCAGCAATACTCGGCTTCTACACTGTAGTATCATATGGTAGTGTATTTTAGTATTACTTACGCAGTACTATAGGAGTTTTCCTGGGCATTGCAATCCTATGGAAGTATTTAGATTTTATATAGTCATATATATTATAATATAGCAGCAGTACTTGGCTCCTATACTGTGCTATCACATAGCAGTATATTGCGGTATTATTTATGCAGTACTATAAAAGTTTTCCTGGACATTACCACCCTATAGCAGTATTATTTAGATGTTATATAGTAATATCTTTTGTTATATAGCAGCAATACTTGCCTCATATATTTTACTGTCATATGGCAGTATATTGCGGTATTTTTTATGCAGTACTATAGGAGTTTTTTCTGGGCATTAGCACCCTATAGCAGTATTATTTGGATCTTATAAAGTAATTTTATTTAGTATTTGATAGCAGCAATACTTGTGTCCTATATTCTACTATTATATTGCAGTATTATTTATGCAGTCCTATAGGAGTTTTTCTGGGCATTAGCACCCTATAGCAGTAGTATTTGAATTGCATATATTAATTCAATTTGGTATTATGTAGCAGCAGCACCTGCCTCCTATACCGTACAACCATATGACATTGTATTGCGGTATTATTGATGCCGTTATATAGGATTTATTCTGGGCATTGTATGCTATCTTGCTGCATATAAATAGAATTTGCAATGATTTTAATGAGAGAACAATCAAGGTGAACCCAAGGTTTTATATTTTTTGGTGATTTTACTTTTTATTTCAGAGTAGGTTCTACATCAGTGCAGACAGCAGCCTCAGTCGTGAAGTCTTTAAGAGTTTTTCAAAGATGTTGCAAAGCTTTAGTTATATAATATGCATGCAATAAACAGACTGGGCCTTACGGTGGCGTGTTACATTGTGATCAGGAGATGTCAGCAATGATAAGCGGGCAGACGACGCGTGGGAAGGAGATGTCAGCAGGGACAGTGGGATTAGGACGGATCTTCAGTACACCTCTGCCCAAAGTGCAACCGCCATTGTGACTAGCATGGTAAGGGAATGTCTGACTTCCTAATGGAGTCATACTAGTGGGCACAAATTACACCCAACACACAGCGCCCCCGAAATGCCAAAGAGCAGGGCTGAAGACAAGGAAAAACATTTTCCGATTTTGTGAAGTCACATGATCCCTCTCAGCCAATCTGCAGTCTTAAAGGGATCATGTGACAAACACTCTGCATTTTGGTTGCTGTATAAGGGGGCAAAAAAAAAATGCATGAAAAAAACTCTACTAAATGCATTCGATTTTTTTTTAATATACTTTCTTTTGCAAAAATTACAGAGACAAAGGGAGACCTGTATGATCGGGTTTTTCACCCTTTTCTGGCATAAAATCTGCCAAAGTGAGCGGCTACTATGTCTAATGCATCTAATGAATGTGTTAGGCGCATTGTTCATAAGACTCGATACTTTCTAATGCGCCCAACATGAGGGGGCGTTCTGGGGGCGTCGCACCACACTCGTAATATTAGACACATATATGAATGTGGTTCGGCAAAACCAGGCGCATTACTGCTCGGACAGGCAGACCTATGTCATTGTGCTCTGCCTGAGCCTGAGGAGTCGCAGTGGAAGTAGATTTGCTGTTAGGGGAAAAAATGTCCAATATTTCTCACCTTCCTCCAGTACAATAATAAAAAGTAATTTCTGATAATTATCAAACTATATAAAATTAAATCATTTACATTTAATAAAAAATGTGATCATATAAAATTAACATAAAAATATATAATATCCCAAAAATATAAAAATATCTCCTATAAAATGTATTTAAAATTAATTGAATCTAAAACTGATTTTACATGAAATAACCACTGACGATGTTGTTCAGATTTTTAAATTTTTAATTTTTACTACATTAAGTTTGAAATTTAGTTTTGCTGCTCTCACCCTTTATTCTACATACAGCAAGAGCCGGCACAGCACAGGTATTGCTGAGACCTGTGGTCCTCCAAGCAGGATCAGTCCCATAGTTTCTATCACTGACATGCTATTCTAATGACTTTTATTTCCAGCCTATCTGTAGCCTTTATACATGTTTGGGGCATTACTAATGCGCCTAAGTTCCGTAATGAGCCAAACACACAGGCGAGGGGTGGGGACTTTACACACCATTTATGAACACACAAAAACCACTTTCATATATTCAGGCGCATTATACACTGAAAAATAGATGAGAAAATGAACTTCAATGCACCTAGTTTCATACGTCTCCCAAGATGTCAACCAGGGACCACATGTATGAAAACTGTTTAGGTCTAAAACTCACTTTTTTGCCCATAGTAACCTATGGGTTACTATGGGCAAAAAAGTGAGTTTTAGACCAAAATAGTTTTCATACATGTGGCCCTAGGAGTCAATAGGCAGATATGAAACACACTACAGACGTGGACCTTTTTATAGTGTTTTTGCACTTTGGGTACGTTTTTCGTTGGTCAATAGAACATGCTGTAGATTAGGGTTTCTTAGGCAGTTTGTAGGATTTTTCTCCCCATAGTCCTCCAAGGTTTCTTTTTCCTTCATGTGTGCGTGAGTGTTGTGTTTTTTAATGCTTTCGAGTAACATTTTTCCACCTTGCAAATCATGTGATGGGGAAAAAACACCCCGGAAAAAAAATTACGTGTTACAAATAGACACTTTTTTTTTTTTTGCAAATAAATTATATGGTCGCAGCCCGTTGTATAGATGTATGAACTGTCATACCGCAAAACTTGGTGCAATCTGCACCAGAAACAACGCTTTTTAATGCGCCAAAGATGCGAAGGTGCGGGGGAAGGTGTTGTGGCACCTGAGTAGGATAAGTGGTGCAAAAATGCGCCAAAGTTTCTGTCATACAAATCTGTGCCAGTTTCAAAGTGTCATGGCTGAGACTACTTTGGCCGTAGAATGGGACACTTTCTGGGAGACACAGTGCTGGGAGACACTTTCATACAGACTGATGGATTGTACAATTATTACAAACAGAGGTAGAACTGGAGAGTCGGCGCCAGGTTCAAACATGTCTCCCATGAAGACTTAGAAAAAAAAGGCATTCAGTTATTGAAGTTTTTTGGGTTTTGTTTTGCCAAAGCAGCTGTGCAAAATATAAGTGTGAACGGGGCCTTAGGGTATTGCACCGACGAAGGAAAATAGCAACATTGGAGACTGCCGCAGCCCATTAGCCCCATAAGGATCCTAAAACAAATAGGAGCAAAATAACATACATATAACATGTAACATACGGAAGCCACACCTGAGCCATAGGGAGAGAAGCATACAGACTTTATTTCCTATAGGTCGAAAAGAAAGGTAACGGGATGTCCCCCCACCCAGATATGCATTGCTAAAGAGCTATTCCCATCTCATCAATTAACTTTAAACATGTGAGCAATGGTAAATAAACATTGTTACCAAATACATAGCTGTTTTGATTTTGCTTTATTTCAAAGATACTGCAGGTTATCTCTCCTGCTTGTTTATAGATGGCTTCCTAGGTTTCCATCCACCTCGGTGCTCTAGCCACCCTGCCTTCTCCTGGTGACAAGACATAGCCGCTAGATCACAGAGGTGGCTGGAAACCATCTGTAAACAAGTAGGATAGATAACCTGCAGTATCTTGGAAATGAAGCAAAATCAGAACAAAGCTGTGTTCAGTAAGAATGTTTATTTACCTTCGACAACAAGTTTGAAGCTAATTGAGATGGAAACAGATGTAAGAGAAAACAAGCACTCCAAATGTAAATTAATGACATTTTCTTGTCAATTTGTCACCACATTTTCTATCTTTATAGGGAACCTGTCTTATCAAGGCATGTTATAGAGTAGGAAGAGCTGAGCACAGCCATCTATAAATATGTGGGGAAAGATTTAGTGGAATTTGGATTTTATTCATTTAAATCAGTGCTTGTTCTGGAATAAGGAGTCCAGAAGGCGGGGTTATCAGTGATTGACAGACGTTTCCGTATACACACTGATACAAAGACATCTATTAGTCACTGGTAGGATGCCTAACTGAACTCCTTAACCCAGAATAGGCAGCTATCGCTCTATGCAGACTCATACATGGAAGGCTGTCAATCACTGATAACCCGGCCTACTGGACTCCTTAACCCAGAATAAGCAGCTATCTCTGTACACACACTCATACAAGGAAGGTTGGCAATCACTGATAACCCCGCCCACTGGACTCCTTAACTCAGAATAGGCAGCTATTGCTCTATGCAGACTCATACATGGAAGGCTGTCAATCACTGATATCCCCGCCCACTGGACTCCTTAACCCAGAATAAGCAGCTTTCTCTGTATACACACTCATATAAGAAGACTGTCAATCACTGATAACCCCACCCACTGAACTCCTTAACCCAGACTTGGCAGCTATCACTCTATGCAGACTCATACATGGAAGGCTGTCAATCACCGATAACCCCGCCCACTGGACTCTTTTACCCAGAATAAGCAGGAATATAAATGAATAAACTTCAAGTTCTCCTGAATCTTTCCCCACATAACTATATATCAATTTGCTCAGTATCTCCTGCTCTATAACATGGGGATGGCAGATCGGTCAGTTACAGGGTCCCTTTAAAATCTTGTCATGCAACAGATGGAAAGGACAAGCATTTGGGACTGTTTTAAAGCAATAGTTTCAGCAGGAACAACATCATCAATGTTGATAAGCAGAATGTTCCCTGGAGGCCGACGCATCCGTTGCTACAGAAGGTTTGCACAACCATAAATAGGTTTCCAAAGGTGGCCTGGTCATTGCCCAGCAGATTGCAGACGCTGGGAGTAACGCAGCCGCGTATGGAGTTGGTCACAGATACAGCTCCTGAAGGATAAGAATCAGATATTATTTATGTAATGTCATATTAGTGGAAATTAGTGAGAAAAGTGATGGCCATATTAACATCGCTGCAATAATTTGGACAAAGATACTTGAGAAATTTCTGTCTGCTTGTGGCCACCACTAGGGGGAGCTCATGATATTACGATTTAACCATGTGATGGAAAGCAGCAGATTTGATCCTTAAAAGCTACTAGTGTTAAAAGACTTACCTGATAAGAAGGTGGACATGTAGCCGCACATGGTCTCTGCACCATAACACTGTAAGATGCTGTCAGCGCCGCAGGAGGAACTGGTGCCCGTGGCGCAGGCTCCGCATGACTGGTCATTCATCTGAGTGCTGTCAGCCGGCACTGGGTGGAGAGATACCGTAGGAGGATTATACCAATGGCAGCTTTCTTATCATTTTAAATTGAGTTCATCTGAGTTGAGCATTGATCGGAATGTGAAAAGATTTCCCAATATGTAACATTGTGTTTTCACATAGAATGTGATATCTTATGCTTTTAAGAGCAGAAAATATATGCAACTTCATTATGCACTTTAGACTTGGATTAAACACCAGGGCGTTGCACATGTTTACTACCTGGGAATCACCCACCAACCCAAAGGTATACCAGGCCCCAGCAGTCAATGAAAATCCTACAATGCAGAGCCAAATACCACTGGACAATGTTCATATTACCCAAAGTAGAGCCAAATACTAAAGGACAATGCCCATATTACCCCAAGTAGAGCCAAATACCACTGGACACTGTTCATATTACCCAAAGTAGAGCCAAATACCACTGGACAATGTTCATATTACCCCAAGTAGAGCCAAATACCACTGTACAATGTTCATATTACCCCAAGTAGAGCCAAATACAAAAGGACAATGCCCTTTACCCCAAGAAGCCAAATACCAGGGGACAATGTCTATTCCCCCAAAGAGAGAAAAAACCCAGGGGACAATGTAAAACCCCCCAATAGACCCAAAAATACCATGGAAATGTTCATATTACCCAAGTGGCCAAATAAAAAGGAAAATTCCCTATTACCCAAGTAGAGCCAAATCCCCCACGGCCCAAGTCTATTCCCCCAATTAGAGCCAAATCCAGGAAAATGTTCATATTACCCCCAAAGAGAAAATAAAACCCCCCCTTACAATGGTTATTTCCCCCCGGAAACCAAATACCCAAAAAAGTCATTAACCCCATTTAGAGCCAATACCGGAAACAATTTCATATTACCCCCAAGATAACCAAAACCCCATGGCCCAATGAAACATTACCTCCAAGAAGAGCCAACCCCACGGGAAACAATGTTCTTACCCCACATAGGAGCCCAATTCCCTGGGAAAAAAGTCAATCCCAGTAGAGCCAAATACCACTGGACAATGTTCTTTATTACCCAATAGAGCCAAATACATGGGAAAATGCAAATTAACCCTAAGTAAAGCCAAAACTACTGGACAATGTTCATATTACCCTATAGAGTCCCCAAATACACTGGACAATTTTTCATTTTACCCAAAGAGCCAAATACCACTGGACAATGTTCCATATTACCCAAGTAGAGCCAAATCCACTGGACAATGTTTCATAATTAAACCCCAAGTAGAGCCAAATATACCACTGGACAAGCCCATTTTAAACCCAAGTAGGGGCCAAATACCAGGACAATGTTATTTACCCAAGTAGAGCCAAATACCACTGGACATGTCCAAATACCCCAAGTAGAGCCAAATACCACTGGACAATGTTCATATTACCCAAGTAGAGCCAATAACAATGGACATGCCCATATTACCCCAAGTAGAGCCAAAATACCACGGGGACAAATGTTCAAATTACCCCAAGTAGAGCCAAATTTACCACTGGAAAAATGTTCATATACCCAAGTAGAGCCAAAAACCACTGGAAAACTGTTCATATTACCCCAAGTAGAGCCAAATACCACTGGACAATGTTCATATTACCCCAAGTAGAGCCAAATACCACTGGACAATGTTCATATTACCCCAAGTAGAGCCAAATACCAAAGGACAATGCCCTTATTACCCAAAGTAGAGCCAAATACCACTGGACAATGTTCATATTACCCCAAGTAGAGCCAAATACCACTGGACAATGTTCATATTACCCCAAGTAGAGCCAAATACCACTGGACAATGTTCATATTACCCCACATAGAGCCAAATACCACTGGACAATGACCTTATTACCCCTATTAGAGCCAAATACGGACAAATTTTCAAAATTACCCAAGTAGAGCCAAATCACTGGACAATGTTCATATTACCCAAGTAGAGCCAAATACCACTGGACAATGTTCATATTAACCCAAGTAGAGCCAAATACCACTGGACAATGTTCATATTACCCCAAGTAGAGCCAAATACCACTGGACAATGTTCATATTACCCCAAGTAGAGCCAAATACCACTGGACAATGTTCATATTACCCCAAGTAGAGCCAAATACCACTGGAAAATGTTCATATTACCCCACATAGAGCCAAATACCACTGGACAATGTTCATATTACCCCAAGTAGAGCCAAATACCACTGGACAATGTCATTATTTACCCCAAGTAGAGCCAATAATCCAAATGGACAATGTTCATATTTCCCCCAAAAGTTGAGCCATATACCACTGGACAAGGGTTCATTTTAAACCCAAGTAAAAGCCAAATACCAACTGGACAATGCCCATATTACCCCCGTAGAGCCAATACCACTGGACAATGTTATATTACCCCAAGTAGAGCCAAATACCACTGGACAGTCCATATTAACCCAAGTAGAGCCAAAAATACCACTGGACAATGTTCATAATTTACCCCAAGTAGAGCCCAAATACACTGGAAAATGTTCATATTACCAAAAAGTAGACCAAATACACTGAAATGTTCAATTACCCAAGTGAAGCCAAATACCACTGGACAATGTTCATATTACCCCAAGTAGAGCCAAAAAACCACTGGACAATTTTTCATATTACCCAAGTAGAGCCAAATAAACACGGACAATGTTCATATTACCCCAAGAAGAGCCAAATACCACTGGACAATGTTCATTTACACCTAGTAGAGCCAAAATACCCTGGAAAAAGATTTCATATTAACCCCAAGAAAGACCAAATACCACTGGACAATGTTCATATTAACCCAAGTAGAGCCAAATACCACTGGACAATGTTCATTACCCCAAGTAGAGCCAAATACCACTGGACACTGTTCATATACCCCAAGTTAGACCAAATACACTGGACAATGTTCTTTTTAAACCCCAATAGAGCCAAAACAGAATTTAATACCACTGGACAACTGAATTTCATTTTAAACCCAAGTAGAGCCAAATACCACTGGACAATGTTCATATTACCCCAAGTAGAGCCAAATACCACTGGACAATGTTCATATTACCCCAAGAAGAGCCAAATACCACTGGAAACAATGTTCTTATTACCAAGTAAGCCAATACACTGGAAAATGTTCATATTACCCCACATAGAGCCAAATACCACTGGACAATGACCTTATTACCCCTATTAGAGCCAAGTACTACAGGACAATGTCAATATTACCCTAGTAGAGTCAAATACTACTGGACAATGTTCATATTACCCCAAGTAGAGCCAAATACCACTGGACAATGTTCATATTACCCCAAGTAGAGCCAAATACCACTGGACAATGTTCATATTACCCCAAGTAGAGCCAAATACCACTGGACAATGTTCATATTACCCCAAGTAGAGCCAAATACCACTGGACAATGTTCATATTACCCCAAGTAGAGCCAAATACCACTGGACAATGTTCATATTACCCCAAGTTAGACCAAATACCACTGGACAGGGCATATACCCCAAGTAGAGTCAAATACTACTGGACAATGTTCATATTACCAGTAGAGCCAAATACCACTGGACAATGTTCATATTACCCCAAGTAGGGGCCAAATCCCAAACTGGACAATGTTCATAAACCCCAAGTAACCCAAAATACCACTGACAATGTTATATTACCCCAAGTAGAGCCAAAACCAGGACAATGTCATATTACCCCAAGTAGAGCCAAATACCACTGCACAATGTTCATATTACTCCAGGTACCAAATACCACTGGACAATGTTCATATTACCCCAAGTAGAGCCAAATACCACTGGACAATGTTCATTTACCCCAAGTAGAGCCAAATACCACTGGACAATTTCATATACCCAAGAGAGCCAAATACCACTGACAATGTTCATAGTACCCCAAATAGACAAAACCACTGGACAATGTTCATATTACCCCAAATAGAGCCAAATACCACTGGACAAAGTTCAAAATTACCCCCAAAAGTATTTGAGCCAAATCCCTACGGAAAATGTTCATTTTAAACACAAGAAAGGCCAAATACCATGGACAATGTTATATTCCCCCAAGTAGAGCCAAATACCAGGGGACAATGTTCAAAAACCCCAAGAGAGCCAAATACCACTGGACAATGTCATATTACCCAAGTAAGAAAATACCACGGGGAAAATGTTCATATTCCCACTAAGAAATTTCCAAATACCAAACCCCGGACATTGGAAATAAATTTACCAATAGAGCAAATCACGGGACAAGTTTATAATTCCCCCAAGTAGAGCCAAATACCATGGACAATGTTTTTTTTACCCCAAGAAAAGGCCAAATACCAAAGGGAAAATTTTTATTTTAAAACCCAAGTAACCCCAAATAACCAGGGGACAATGTTCTATTAACCAAGTTGAGCCAAATCCACTGGTCAATGCCCATATTCCCCCAAGTAGAGCCAAAACCACTGGACAAGGTTCATATTCCCAAAAAGTAGACCAAAAAAAAAAAATACCACTGGACAGGGCCATATTACCCCAAGTAGAGAAAAATACCACTGGAAATTTTTAATTCCCCAAAAAACCCCCCCAAAAAAAACCATGGACAATGTTATTTTACCCAAAGTAAGAAATCCCACGGGACAATTTTATATTCCCAAGTAGACCCCAAATACCACGGGAAAATTTGTTCTATTCCCCCAAGTAAGCCAAAAACCCGGAAAAAATGTTCTATTACCCAAGTAACCAAATTCCAAAGGGACAATGTTCATATTACCCCAAAAAAGGCCAAAAAACCACGGAAAAAAATTCAAATAACCCAAGTG